>JAQQAC010017683.1:24384252-24427145 GCA_029783875.1 Phataginus tricuspis | reverse complement strand
GCGGCGGGCCCGGGGGCGGCGCGCGGGCCGGCGCGGCTCTGCGGCTACCTGCAGAAGCTGTCGGGCAAGGGTCCGCTGCGCGGCTACCGCAGCCGCTGGTTCGTGTTCGACGCGCGCCGCTGTTACCTCTACTACTTCAAGAGCCCGCAGGACGCGCTGCCGCTCGGCCACCTGGACATCGCGGACGCCTGCTTCAGCTACCAGGGCCCCGACGAGGCGGCCGGCACCGAGCCGCCCGCGCACTTCCAGGTGCACAGCGCGGGCTCCGTCACGGTGCTCAAGGTGGGACCGGGTGCTCGGGGCGGAGCTGCGGTCTTCCAGGTGGGGCCAGACCTCCAGGCGGGGGGGTGGGGGGGGAGTGCCCCCTGTGAAATGGGGATAGTACCTGCCGCATGGGGGTGTGGGCATTAATGAATTATACTGCAAAATGCTTGGTGAATGTGAATTACAGTCAGCTTCACAGACTTGCAGGGAGGGGTCAGGCCCTTGGAGATAATCCACTACAGCTCCCTCCAGAGTGGGCAGGGACACTCCAGCTGAGACCACATGGCCAGTGCATGGCAGTCTTTTCTGCTCCTTATTTTGGCTGGGAGGGTGCGATAGGGTTGCTTCAACAGTTCACCCTTGCCCCCTAAAGGCTTCCTTAATTTTCTAGCAGAGGAACAGTGTGGGAGACATAGTGTAGAAGCACAAGGCTGGAGTCAGGCATCCTGCTGCTAGGAGGCCTCCCCTGCCCCAGGGGGTCCCATCATCTCCTAGGGGCCCTCCTGCTTCCAGCATCTGGGGTTCAGGCCCCAGCCTAGAGCCTGGTGCCCCTTTCCTGGTCTTATTCTGGGCCTGGTTCCTGTGAACCTCCACCCTTTCTCTCTCACTTCTCTTCCGCACTGCAAGCTGCTCTTTCTCCAGAGCAGCAGGGCTGGGCTGGGACGGATGAGAGCTCTTCGCAGAGCTGGCCAAGTGGAGAGCAGGGTGGGTCGTGCCTAGCTCCCTTGGCCTATGAGCACAGCACTGTTCCCTGGACTGCTGGAGCTGGCAGCAGCTGGAGTTGCTCTCCGAGGTCATTCTTAGAGCTTTGTCAACTCACTTCTTGCCATTTCAAGCAGAGGCTGACTGCTCTGTTCCTTCAGGCTCCTCCATCCATCCCTAACAGGCTGACAGCCTATTTCTCCAAAAGAAATCAATTCAGTTCAGGCTCACTTAGAAAGCCTTTGTATAAACTGGGGAATGACCCCACGTATTCACAGGGACTTTGGCCAAGCAAAGGCTTGTCTTCACGTTACACACGGGCATCCTTTTTCAGATTTTCAGATGACTTTAGAGCTTCTATTAGTTTTTTCACTGAAAAAATTTTGCATAATGCTGGCATCTATGTAAGTGGGGCCACAAGGTGCAGTGTCAGGAGTGTGGCTTTAGAGCTCAGTGGACTTGAGCCTACAGCCTGAGTCTGTTCTTACATATGGTGGTCTCTGTCCCGGTTTCCTCTTGGTCAAGTGGGAGGGACTCTTTCCTTCTTCATTAGGTTGTTGTAAGGATTCTGGAAACTGCTATGGAAAACGGCTGGTACAGAGTAGGCCTACATGGAGCTGTAGCAAACAAGTAGTGTCTTTGGCCAGATATGTGGTATATTTATGTGATGGAATGTTATGCAGTAGGGAACAGAGCCGAATGAGAACTCTAGGTTGTCAGCATGGATGACTCACTCAACCGAGCAAGAGAACAGCACAGGGTGATTGCTATGGGATGATGTCCTCTATGCAGCGATTAAGACCATGTAAATGTGTGTGCTATGTGGGGAGAGGGAGGCGCATGGGGGTGATGAGCCTGGACTCGGGATGGTGAGTACCACTTGGGAAGAAAGGGATTGTAAGTAGGAAGGGGTACCCAGGGGCTTTCAGTGTCTCTGTCATTTTACCTCCAGGACTGGGCGGTATACCAGTGTGTATTATATTGTCCTATCCATCTTTTTTTATATGTTCAGAGTATTTCTTTAAAAAAAAAGGAGGAAATTGATTTTCATGTTACTGATTAGGCAGGGATATTTTGATGTGTATCGTTGAATTAGTCACAGAATGAAACAGAATGCCTGAGGCCCCGCATCTACTTTATAAACACAATGGAAATGGAAATAGGCAGAGCCATCCAAGAGGGCGGGCAGTCAAGATGTAGGCCTCAGAGCAGGGGTGTGTCTGGAGAAAGATGCATTTTAGTGTACAGTGATTACTTTTGAGCTGTGGTAATAAAAATTTTATGGTGGCATCAGTGGAAATTTGCAATCTACCTTTTCATCTTTTGGACCCAAGAACTGGTTCTCATAAGCTTTAATGCCATGCTTTGGGGCCCCTTGTGCATAAGGGAGACCCTGATTTCCAAGGATAATTGTAGATCACAGATGTCAGCTAATTGTGTATGATTTTACAGATACCATTTCTTTTGACTCATGGGTTAAAACGAAAAGAAAAATCAATTTGCTTGTTGTGTTTTCATATGTTTCTTGTTTTAAAGCATCTTTCTGCCCTTTCTGGAGATGCTGTGTTTTTTTGGCTTTTCCAAACTGTTTCACTGCTCTGAGTCTTCAGGAAAGCTGTGCTGGAATTTCTTGGTAAACTTCTCATCCTTGAGCTCAGGGATCTGGTCCAGGGCCTTATTTTACAGATGGGGGAATGGGATCCAGAGAGGGGGCATGAGGTGCCTGAGGTCATGCAGATGGACTCAGGCGTGCTGTGGTGCAGGACTTGGGAATGGGGAGTGGTCAAGATGCCAAAATTCCATGTGGTTTCTGCCCTCTTCTCACAGTAAGAACGTGCCAGGCACATGTTCAGGACTGACCCTTCACCGGGATGTGTAGTGCCTGTTTTTACTAAGCATTTGGAAACTGCTACAACAGTCAGCGGAGTGAAGCTTCCGAGGGGAGGGGAGCAGGGAGGCGTGCTGAAGGCTTCCCGCCGGCTTTCCTGGGACCTGAGGTGAGGAGAGTTCTGGAGTGAGCTGGCCTTGGGGCAGGAGAGCACGTGTCTGGCTGGGGGTGAAGCCTGAGAGACCCCGCTCCACCAGAGCTCTGCAGCCTCCGGACTCGGGAGCATCGTCAGACCGTCAGCAGACGGATCCCATTCCCTTTGGTCCCGTCTTGAAGGCATTTGATGCTCAGATGGACATGTGTATTGATTTCCAAGTAACATATGACTGAACAGCCATGCATCCCTATCCTTACCCCACTCTTGTGGGAAGGCTGCACATTGTCTGGTGTTGAAAGTGCTCTCCGCATAACGACAAAGACAAACATTTGTTAGCTTGGGTGGTCGTAATGCTCAGTACAGATGGATGTGGACGAGCCGCCTTGGCCACAGCATTCTGCTTAGCCATCCTACCCTGGGGCATCCTCTCAGGGGCCTCGAAGTATTATTAAATCTTTTATTGACACCTGACTTTTCATGGGTTACTCATGGCTTCCCAGTTAAGTTCCTTGCAGGTAGGACATCATACATATGATATCACAGAGGCTTTCTGTTCCCACTGCTGTCACACAGCCCTCAGAATGTTCCTGCTCAGGAGGCCCCCTGAGGACTGCTGTCTGTGCCCTCACCTCCCAGAACAGTGCCTGTACAAAGCAGGTGCCCAGGTTGATGTGTGTTGAATGAATACGTGGACGGTGCTCACCCATTGGCACTTTTTTTGGGGTGAGCTCCAGCTCTTTAGAAGTGGTCAGCCAGAATTCCCAAATGGATGAAATTGCATTCTTACACCCCTGTCATGAGGGTGGCTGCCATTTGGTGAATGCCCACTGCACACACAGGTATCAGGGCTCCAGACGAGAGGAGGGCGCTCCCAGATCACAGCGGGTCCTGTTTCCAGGCCTCTTGTGTCCAGGCCACTGTTACAGCGGTGGGTAAATATTTTATGTAAAGGCTGTATAGTGAACTTTAGGTCTGTGACCACACTTGTCTCTGTGTCTGTCTGCTCTTCTCTGCTGTTGTATAGAAACAGTCATAGAATGAGTTTAGCTGTGTTCCTATAATTTTTATTCATGGGTTATAAAATTTGAATTTAATGTAATTTTCACATGTTACAAAATATTGCTCTTTTGATTTATTTTCAACATCTTAAAAAAGTAGAACCACTCTTGGCTCATAAGTGTATAAGAGCTGGTGGTGGGCAGGGCATGGCCGTGGGCTGTAGCCCTGACTGTGTTTTAGGGAGGCCTCAGCACTGCCATTTACTTGCTCGTTCTGGGCCCTGATGTCCTGGGGTGCAGAGCAGACAGCCCCCTGCCTCGTGGACAGACAGTAGTAACAAAACACACTGATGAACGCTGTGACCTTTGATGGGAAAGAGGTGCGATGCACATATAAGCGCATATAAGAGGGCTCTCGGCTAGTGGGAGGGGGCCCAGGCGGGACTCAGGAAGTGACACTTAGCTGGGAGGTGAAGGGCCAGTCAGCACTGGCAGGAGGGGTGGGGAGGGCAGTGCTCTGTGGAGAGGAAGTGGCACAGCAGAGGCCACGGTGGAGGCTGGCTGCATGGGGGACTCCAGGAGGGTCTGCTGGCAGTGGTGAAGGGGTACAGCCCGTGGAAGGGGAGCCCCAGGGGCCAGGACTGCAGGAATCAGAGTAACGTCTAAAGCAGGGTTGATAATAGTTTTTTTCTCCCAAATTAATGGTTGGGTCACATCCAGTATTTTCATTCATGTTGGGTATTATCTTGTCCATGTATTAAGGGTTGAAGTATTTATGTGTCATACATGGGCAAACAGTTTTAGAAGTAGGAAGCACAAGATTGAATCTGTGGTCCGCTACTCCCCAAACTCCGCTGTTTCTGAGCTGTGTGTGGTGGTCTGAGTTGGCTGGGGGCCGGGGGCTCTTTTCTGAAGCCTTCCTGATGGTCACCTCCACTGAATTCCCCGGTTTTCATGTTCTGCTGGGGTTGCTTGGAGCACGTTGCCAATTTCCTTCCCGTGTGTAGGTAACTGTGTCTTGAGAAACAGAGGGAGGGGTCAGATGCATTCAGGGCTGAGATGCGAGAACCAATGCTACCCTGGTGAGCTTCTAGGGGGTGGACAGGTGCCCTTGCTCAGGGCCTTTGCCCATCAGCGCCTGGGTTACAGCCCTCTTGTCTCAGGTCAGAGCAAATACAGACAGTATCCTTGTGGAGAAGGGAAAGAACCTGTCACCGCAGAAATTACTCAGTTGGGGGACAGAGTGCGAGGAGGGGCTTTCAGTTTTCTGGAAGGCTGGTGCAGTGGGGTCTTAAGAACACGAGTGGGCGTTCACCTGCATCCTGTCCGGCCCAGGCGTCAGCTGGATTCCCTTGCCCTCACAGTGAACACTGTGTGGTGTGCAGACCCAGGGTGTAGTGATGGTCCCATCAATGTTCCCAGTGCTGAATACCTGCCTGAACTCAGAGTGGGGCACGCAGGGTGCTTGTGTGTGCAGCCCTGGGGGCGGGGGGCTCACAGGCAGCTCGGGGAGCCTGAATCCACAGAGATCAGGAGGCGCTGCTCCCTGAGACAGGTCTAGCCGTGTACCGTGCCCTACTGTGGCACGGGCTGCCAAGGGTGTCTGATCCTTAGTGGTCAGGGGCAGGCCAGGCCCACGGGGAGGCTCGCATGTGCTGGCCGAGCCAATGAATGGCTCAGGTGCTCATATCCCCTTGGGGTATGTGTGGTCTGCTCTTGCCACATGGTCAAAGGGAGATTCACCGTGTCCTTTATTCATTTAGCAGATATTTTTAGTACCTGCCATGTTGTGAGCATGCTTTTCTGCAGATACAGCAGTGAAATTTTCCCATTCATTTAAGAAACTACAGTGTTAAAACTTTAAAAATAGGTTAGCAGCATAGCTTGAAAAATGACTTTGGCAAGACACTGTATTTGTCTGTAGTATTCAGCATTGAGAGTAAATATCAAACGTCTGCAAGTTTTTTATTCTGATGGAGGTCTGGCATCTCTCCATGGTAAATGGAGAGGAGGGAGGATCCTGTATTTGGATACAATCCAGAGCCAGAAATCTATTTGTCTAGTGATTTCTGTGGCCTTGCAGGATTGGAGAGACCCGTGTGATGGATGGTCAAGCAGAGTCCTGGGAGGACGGCTGGGGAGCCCATTCAGTTTGGTGGAATTGTAGTGGCTCAGAGATTTAGTTCCTCTTGGTCAGCTGGATGTGTGCCCGGTCATGGGAACCAGCATCTCTTAATGAGTTTGCATGCTTGGCCTTGGGCTTAACTTTCTCAGATTGATTGTGTGGGAGAACTGGAGTCTGTGGAGACGATGGAGAGTTGGGAGCAGAATTGGGCTTCTCTCCCCTCTGTTCCAGGGCCAGGCATGCTGGAAAGAGCAGGTTCTCCCTGAGCAGCCCCTTGGGCATGGCATAGACTGGAGGTGGGCAGGCCAGGGTTATCAGAGTCATTGATCTTGGATTATAGGAATTATTTCTAGGCAGCGAGCCCAGTTTTCACCTCCTTCTCCAGCCCGTGATGTCCAGGGGCGTCTGTGCATGGAGAAGGCCTGTCTTTTGCAATGTGGTGCCACCAGCCAGTGATCAGCTCATGTACTTTGCAGAGCAAAACCCCGAGGGGCAGCTGGTGGGGCTCAAGCGTCGCCTCTGGCCTCGGAGCTTGTCACCTCATGTTCTGCAGTGTGATTAGAGCGTCATCACGGAGTGGCTCTGTGACCTGGAGGAAGTCACTCGGTGTTTCTGCTCCAAGGATCATCATTCCTGAGTCAGAGCTGAAGAGGCCCCTCAGAGATCAGCCTGCCCTGTTACCACATGATGTGAGGAAACAGCCCCATGCTGGAACCTTCCTCAGAAACATGAATGACATTTTATTGGTTTAAACCCAGCTGTTAGGTGACACTTGCTTCATATTTCCATCTTAATCCATTGGTAGGAAGTTAAGCTCACTGTGTTTTTAGTTGTTATGTACAGGTCCATATGTTGTACATTTACCCGTTTGTGCTGTGCATAGATTTACGGCGTTTGATCATGTGAAGATGGGGAGTTAGCAGGGTGGGCGATAAGCTTCTGGGGCTGTGTGCCCCTCCTCAGGAGCCCCCCGGGAGGGGGTGCACCAGAGGCAATCGGAGCTTGGCAGCTGGTGTGTTGCCTCCTGCTGCCCAGCGAGCCCTGCCCTCTAGCTGAGAAGCGAGCCAGGCCTTTAGGCTTTGCAGTGTACGCAGCCCTGACACCCTTCCTGTTGTGGAGGTAACACGCTGGGCTGGCTTCCCTTCCTTTCCGTTGTTCAAAGGGCAGTCGCTCCTGCAGAACTGTGGTTCTCTGGCCTGGGTCCTGCTGAAAGGCATGCTGGCTGCCACCTGTGGAGGGCCTGGTGGGGCCGGCAGGCCCGGGCGGAGCCAGCCCTCTGGCGTCCGTGGCCCCAGGGCCGTTGCCCTCCCCCAGGCCCTGTGGCTCTGCAGGGAAGGCTGGGAGTGGTGGTTCTCTGAGCAGACTAGGAGCTGCACTGTGCGGGAGGGGACGCTTGAGCCCTTTGCCCTCCAGGGACCCGCGGCTGACAGCCACGTGTCTTCTCAGCGTCCTGAGTTTCTGTGCTCCAGAGCAGGGGTTTTGTGCCGGTTTCTGCCCTCTGTGCCTGTCACAGAGTCGCTGGCACACACTGCATGGTAGGGTTCCTCCAGTGGTATTCAGAGGGAAGCTTCCGGAGGGCACAGTGTTCGCTCGGCATCCTTAAGAGTGTTTGTGGGACAGTAAATTTTAGTGATTGCCCACTACTAAATAGCAGGTCAGGACTTTTAGAGCCCCCAGCTTTTCACCCAAGGGGGGCGAATAACAATGACGGAGGAGAACCATCTGGCACTCTCATGAGATGCCAGGTCTACCTTAAGAGACGTACAAATCAACATACTCCCCAGACTCTACTCCTGTAAATCCAGTAAAAGGCTGGTACCAGGGCCCCTTGTCCCCCAGACCTCTGGAAATCTGCCCAAACCCAGTTCCTAAAGCTTCGTATTTAGTCATATCTGTGTCCTACTTTTAAGTTGAAAACCAGCACAGAGTTGCATGGTGTGTGGACACCGTTGCAGGCAGAGGCGGTTGGGGGCTGCCGTGGCTGCTGCAGGTTTTATTTACCCTGAGCTCATAAAACCCTGGCTGCCTCTTATTGCACAATGGCAGAGCTGATACGGAGCCATAGGAATGCAGCCCTGTGGTCGCTCGGAGGCTGCGTGCTCCCTCCCTGTCTGAAACAGAAAGCATTTTGATGGTCTCCGTGTTTCCTGCAGGGAAGGGCAGGCCCAGCGGCCTTGGCCTTGCCCTTTGCTCCCAGCCCAGGTGGCTTCCGGGAGGTGGGGCGCCTCACAGGCCCTGTTCCTCACGTCTCCTTGCCCCCTCTTCTGCTCACGAGCACTTGCTTCCCTGTGTTTTGTCTGTAGCCTCTCTGCTAGTCCACTGCCCTTAGCTGCTCCTTTCTCTTAAATCATCAAAGCTCAAGGAGGTGTCAGCTGAAGATGCCTTTAAGGCTTCTCTCTCAAGGTGTCTGCTTTTCAAAAGAGGGTGCTTGAGTATCAGACACGGCAGAGGTTCTCAGGCAGCCACCTCCGGGAAGGGTAAGGGGTGGGCTCCTCCTCGGGCTGGCCGCCTGCCTCCCACTTGGACTGTCCGGGAGAATGGTTGTGGCTCCAGGTTCTTGCTCAGCCTTTGAAAAGGATTGTGATTAAAATTCATGTACTTTTTTTAGTCAGATATATGAAAATGCTGGTTTTGAGACAGCAATTTATAAAGATAAAAAGTAAGAATGGATTGTGTGTTCGCTAGAGGAATGTGGGTCTCCGCAGAATTCAGTTTTCTGAGGAGCAGGAGAGCTGCTGCTTTTTTCCTTCTCAGTGTCTGTTGCTGGGCTGGAACAGATTTCAAAACCTAACCAGGGAAAAATTACTTTTTTTTCCATTGGTACTGGGCCAGACCCTTCAAAATTGTTTCCAGGCTCATTTTGAAACATTCAAAAGAGAATCTGGAGCCTGAAGTTATTTATCAGACGCGGGGCTGGAGCCAGTCTCTCCTCTGCCCTTCACTTCGTATTGCCGGGTGCTGCAGTGTTCTCGCACCTTTTACCAACACAGTCGCATTGCCTTCGACACATGGTGGAAACCCAGATATCCCTCTTTAGGTGGAAGACGCCAGGCTCCTTGTTGTGAGCAGCCATGGCATCCTTTTGAGAAAGAGGCCTGCGTCAGACTCCATGCCCCTTCCCTTGCTTTCCCTGAGGTGTGTGAATCCCTCTGTGCGTCTTCTCGGTGGCCCCGTCGTGACTGTGATCCGCTCTTCTGGTTCATGAACATGATAGACCCTGACCCTTTGGGGTCACCCCACGTGGGTGATGAGTGCTGGGACATGGTGTGACCTCACAGGCGGGGTGTTTGCACTGGGTCTCGAGGCCTGAGTAGAAGTTGGCTGGTGGGTGTTCACACTGTGGGGGCGGGGCCGGGGAAGCCCTTGTGGCTTCTGTGTCCTGTGGTCGGGGTGGCTGCCATCCCGTGGAGTGTGGGGCAGATGACCAAGCCAGATTGCTGGGCTCTTAGAAGCCACCAGAGTTCTAAGCATGGGGTACCTATGACTTAATGGGTGGGTGTCAGAAGTGGGTTTGGAGAGGGGAGACGAGGCCAGCGAGCCGGTTAGGATGCCGTCACAGATGCCTGAGGTAGACGCACCAGGAGAGTGCCAGGGAGCAAGAAATGAGACCCACGGGAGGTCCTCCGGACCTGGAGACCTGGAGTATCTGTCATGCTGGAGACTAGTGTCTCCTCTGTGTTGGTCGGTGCTCCCCGCAGCCTGTGTTTAAGGGCTGTCCTTAGGGTGGGAGGGAAGCGCCTGGGAGATGGTGTCATACTGTCCCGGGCTCAGCCCTGAGGACCTTCTGACTGCCTGGGAGACCAGCCTCTGGTGGGAGTTGTCCTTGTGCAGGAAGCTGACACACATACAGGGTTTTCCACTCAACTGGGCTATTGGTTGGGGTCATCAGCATTTCAGTATTTGAGAAAAGCCACAGAGGAACTTGTGATTCCTGCTGAAATGCTGAGGACGGATTTTGTCTTCACATGCTCTTCTCATTCTGCCTCTTGAGAGCAAGGAGCGTAGACCCAAGTTTGCATTTTGATCAGGCGGCCTGGCTGTGAGATCTGGGGCGGCCACAATAATATGGGCAGCTGATGACCAGTGAGTCTCCATGTGCCACACACCGTTCTGAGCTCAGTGCATAGCAGCTCATGTACTCCTCATAACGGCACAGTCACTCCTGTTATTACTCACATCCTACTAACAAGTTAAGTAACTTCCTCCAACACAGCTCACAGATGGCACAGCTGGGATTTGAACCCAGACAGGCAGGCTCCAGAGTCCAAGTAGAGGAAACTGTTGCAGGACTGTTGGGGGCTTTACGTGGCTGCGTGTACAGTGTTCAGCACAATGTCTGGCGTCTCACAGTTGTTTACTTAATGGTGTCTAACGTTATAATATGCAAAGATACATTATGCAGGGGTACAGTTTTATTCCATTCTCTAAGGAAAATGGGTGTGTGTATTTGTGGATAGAAAAATGTTTGAAGGGACAAATGCCACAGTGTCGGTGGAGGCATTTTCTGGTGATGTCATGCTCGCTTTATTTTCTTCTCCGTTTGGCTGTGTTTCCCAAATTCACACAGCCATCATGGGTCGCTATTACTATTTGGAATAATAGTGTAAAATATGTTGTTTTTTAAAAATAAAGCTGAGCAGGAGCTCTGCAGGTCGATGGACTCCCCGAGCCGGCAGGGTGAGGTGGCAGGTTGCTATGCTTCGCGCCTGGGGGCACCCTGATGTCTTTCTTTCAGGGTGTCATCTTTTAGTTTTGTTTATGGTGTTTGGGGACACACTGACCTTTGCTCTCATGCCTATATTTGGGGCTAAAAAGGGCTTTTGTGCCTTGAGGAGAGAGATGTTGCAGCAGCGGGGTTCTGCATTGCCAGGGGGACATCAGCCCTGTGGACCCCATGCCTCCCTGCAGCTGCCCTTCGGGAAGCAGCCCAGTGGCCCACAGGTGGAAGGTCTGCCTGTCTGGCTTCCATTTGGGAGCTTTGCCTTGGAAGCAGCTGGCTTTCCTCGTCTGCAGTGTCGTGGTGCACTTGGCGTTCATCGGGCCTGCGAGTGGAGGGGCAGTGCTGGCTGATCAGGACACCTGCCGAAAGCTGCTGTGTGAGCGGCTGCTGATCCAAGCGGCCGGATTTAAAGCCAGGCCGTCCTTGCATACCTTTAAAATTTGGCTCAAATCTCAACTGTTGTTCCAAGATACAGAGACAGAAACTTCAGTTTTAATCATATAGGCATTTTCTTGTAGTAATTTACATAGTTTTTATTTTACATTCAAATCTTGGATCAAACTTGGATTAATTTTCTTTTCTGTTATGATCTAAGCTTCACACCTAGGTCATAATTCATAATAATTCTATTTCTTGCCACATTTTTAGCCAGTTGTCCTAATGCCACTGTTTAATAATCCTTTTCCCACTGAGCTTACTTAAAGCGCTCCACTTGACATCTGTGTAGCTCTGCGACCTGGTTCTCTGGCAAGACAGCACTGATTTAATCGTGTGGCTGTATAACATGCTTACCTGCTGGGTGGGGCAGAGCCCAGGCCTTATTTATTTTTTCAGAATTCTCAAAGGTCAAACTTCAGGCTAATGTAGTAGTCTCTGCCCTGCTTTGAAGAATTTTTAGAATTCTGCCTGGATTTTACAAAGTTTCTGTAATGCATAGGATTTCTTAAGTGCACGCCTCGGCCTTGTCTGTTCTGCTTGTAACTGTGAACATGTCCTTTTTGTTGTTCCCACAAAGGGAACTGTGTGCTTGCAAGGAGGTCCCAGAGGAAGAACCGGCCGGTCTCAGGCAGTCCCGTGCTGGGCTTGGCCGCTGCACTGGCCTAAGTCAGGCTCCCAGCAAACATTTGCCAAGTGAATGAACAGCATCTGTGTCCATGGTTTTTTGTCTTTTCACTCCTTTTGGGCTTCTTAGACAGATTCCCAGGAATGGCGGTGTGGCAGGGAGCTGAGGATCATCAGTGTAGCTTCTAAAATGTGCTCGGCTCTGATGGATGGAGATTCCTCCCAAGGGGCTGCAGGCCAGAGAACAAGAGCTGGCTTGGCTGTGAGCAGGGAATGGGGTTGGGGGACCAGGCCTGGCGCCCTGCGAGGGCTGCAGGATTGCTGCTTCAGCTCCTGCCCCCCAGGATCGCGCCTGCTTGATGAGAGTGGGCCCATAATGCAGAAAGGAGGGTCATAGAATGACCTTATTTGGGACTTTTCTGGGCACCAAGGAGAGAGCCGGGTTTGGGAGGAGGGAGGTCCCTGAAGGGACAAACAGGTGGCTGGCACCTCCCTCTCCAAGAGCAGCTTCTGGAGGGCTGGGGACGGCGGCTCGTGGAGCGGCTGGGGCACCACGTGTGTCTTGCCAGCAGCTCTCAAGGCATGGGTTCCACCTCAGGCAGATGTGGGTGGCCCGGTCCCATCCCCTGAACTGGCATCTCGCCTCTGTGGCAGCTGAGTGCAGCAGGTGTCTGCCATACCAGTCCTGGTGCCCCTGACCCGCGGGCCACCCATGCGCCGGGCAGGGGACAGCATGATGGCTCCCGGGACCGCCACCTCAGGGTGGGCGACGCTGTGTTTGGACCGGCCTTTTAGCAGTTTGAGGCTGTAGCTGCTCAGCAGTAGCTGAGCACAGGAGGGAACGAGTCAGACATGTGAGTGTTTAACTGTATTCAAGACGCTTGGACCAAACTGAAAGCCGCAGGTCTAACCTCTGCCTTCAGTGAACTTAGATTAGTGAGGAACATGCGAGTGCCCCCACCTCCATGGAAGGCTCGCCTGGGCTGTGTGGTGTTGTGAGCACAGAGAGAACATGCCAGCTCATGTCAGGGAAGGCTTCCTTGGAGGTGGCATTTGCATTGGGCTTTGAAGGGTGTGTAAGAGTTGGAGAGGCTGGTGCCGTGGGAGCCTCAGGCTATGGTTCCACTGAACCTCAGCAGATGCTGACACTGGTCCCTTGCTAGATGGTGCCTGGCACAAGCCCTTGCTCCCTGCAGAGCTGTGGAGCTTGGCCTCGTCTCTGCCCCTTCTAGCCTAATGGGAATGTCTATCTGGCTCTCCAGAACTGTGGTTAGAGACTTTACATTGTCACTGGGGGTGTGGGGCAGATGCTGGTTCTTCCCCAGCCATGCTCCTTGGCCCTGCAGCTGCTGGGAGCTGGGCCGATACGGTGCGGTGATGATAAATTTCAGTGCTGGCTGGCAGGGGCTATCGCTTCCTGGCAAGAACTCCTGGTGATAGACCATCGAGCTGAAGCCAGCAAGCAGAAGGTCCCACCTGCCCACTTTGGGAGGGGCAGTAGAGGCATTAGCACAGGGAGTCAGCCAGGCCAGCCACCCATCCTGTTGAGTCCCTGTTGACATCTCCGTGTTGGGACAGATGGGGACGTGAGGCCTGGTTAAAGAAGAGGTCATCTTGAGTCGTGAAGCCCTTGGGGGCTGGCTGCCCCACACCCCCAAGAAACCTTTTCATCTACATTTGAATCCCTGAGGCCCTTTCCCACTTGCTGGGCTTCCCGCCAACCTTGACTCTCAAAATGGAACAATCTGCCATCCTGCACTGTTCAGGCCGAATATCAGGTGCCCCATGGGGATGCGGAGGCGTTTGGGGCGCTGCTGGCCTTAAGCCTGCGTGTTTTGTCCCCAGGGAAGGGCCTTTCTGCCTCCCTGGCTCAGCACAGGCCGCCGGAACCTCTCACCAGCTGCTCGGGGCTGCAGTCCAGCTGCTATGAGTGAGTTTTGAGATTTTTGAAAAGGAAGGGAAGTTAATCACTGTTTCGAGGTGGTTTTTCCTGCCTTACCGACCAGATTTCTCTGACATGAATAATATGTCAAATGTTAAAAGCATGTGATTTAAATTTTTTTTTGTCCCAGGAAATCAGTGAGAGATGATTACTAATTGTTCCCTGGTTAGATTTAATCCTCAGATTTAAAGGGAAAAGACTCTTGTAACAGACTTTTCATGGTGCCTGTATCGGGGGTGGTGGCTGGAGAGGTTCGCGCTGCTCTGATCCCGTGCGAGCCTGGTTCTCTGAGTGGCACAGGCAGAACCGGGCACCTGCTGTCTGGAGGGAGGCATAGAGCGGGCATGTTGCAGCTGGTGGTCTCTCCTGGGTTGGGATGGGGACCCGGCCAGCAGGGGAGTGGTGGGAGGAGAGACATGCCGGCGCGTGCACACACACACAGAACACACACACGCACACACACTTTTCCAAGCTGCAGGTCGACACTAGGAGCTCAGTGTGGACTCTGTGAAAGTGACGGGGCTGGGGGTCTTTGGGCTCTTTTTTTGGCTGTGGTGTGGCTTCCCGTCCCTTGCTTCCCTGGTCTCCTCTCCTGTCCTCCAGGAGCATTGTGTTCCCTTGGCCCTGCCCCAGGGCTGCGGCCCCGCCATCCATCTGCAGCCACTCTGCCTTGCAGACTCCAGGCTGTGCTCTGGGGTCTCTCCAGTGAGCTCAGGGCTTCTGGACCTGGGCCAGTCTCCTCCCTTCCCTGAAGCCCATGTCTGATCATGTCATGACCCAGCTGAGCGTCTGGAAGACACTGGAGCCTGGGGCCTGTTATGCTCTCTGCTTGAAGCCTCTTGGCCTGGTCCGATGGCCACCACCTCCTTCCCTTTTAAGACCAGGCTCCTGTGTCCCCTCCTGATTATTTGTTCATTCAGTTCTTATTTATTCAACAAATACAGACCTACTTTGTGTCTGGAACTGAGCCAGATGCTAGAAAAATGAAGACAATTTGGAGTTTTTTATTGGAGAAGATAGGCATTAAACCAATACTTTGGCCCTTTTGAGTCCGCAGGGGCAGGTTCCCTAAACACCTTGGCCCTGCCCCACCCAGGTATGTATCTCCCATCGGTGCTGCAGCCACGGCAGCCCCATCACCACTCTACCCTCTGCCCTTGCACTTGACACCCTCCTGAAACCACTGGCTTGTTTTTCCTGTTGTTCTTACCCGCCAGGCCCAATCCTGATACCCGATAGACAAGTGTTAGTGATGGCAGCTGGCTAGTTGGGTGAAGCGATGGTTTGGCTGAGAGTTAAGGATGTTCTGTAGAAAACCTATGGGCCCTAAGGGGGACGGACTCTCCTGCCTGGTGTTATGCACGGTGCCCCCGCAAGGGCACTGAGGCCGTCCTCTGTTTGGTCTCTAGGCCTGGCACCTGCTGTTGGGCCTGCACAGCAGTTTCTCAGGTTGCCTGGGACCCTGGGGACCCCTGTGTCCTTCCTGTCTGCTGCCCTTCCTGGATGCCTCCATGCTGCGGCATGCTTCTGGGGACCCCCGGGCGGGACAGCCCAGGGACGGTGACCCCTAGCTGTTCCTTGTTAGGCCCCTCTGCTTCTTGGCTGTTTTGTTGTTGTTTAATACACATACACTGAAATCACTCTGTGGTAAATATTTCTGTGACTTTGGACAGATGCAGTCATACAGAACCGCTCTGTCCCCCAGAGGCCCCTGCACTGCCCCTTTGTCGTCCTGCCCCCCTCATCCCAAGCCCTGTGACCACAGGTGTTTCCCCTCCTCCCAGTTTCACCTTCCTGACGCCCATCGCTGGCATCACGGTGGCCTTGCTCTTCCCGTGGCGTGCATGAGCACTGCTCTGGGGAGCTGTGGTTGGCTTCCTGTTGCCGGCAGTGTCTTGTGTGGGCGTGCCACAGTTTACCTGCTCTGCAAAAGGACATCGTTTGTCAGTTTCAGTCATTTTGAGTAAAGCCTCTGGGGACACACATGGGTTTTCTATGCATGATTCTTTGTGCCTTCCGACCTGGGAGCAGGACTGCCAGTTCCTTGGTAGGCACGTAGCTGTGACGCCATCAGGCCATTTCTAAGAGGCGGCACTGTTTACGTGGCAGCGTGTATGGGACCTGCAGTTGCTCTGGGACTTGGTGTTGCTCTTTAAACAGTATGTGAGCCTCTGGCTTTAGTCTGCAATTTCCTCTGTACCCTCCCAGGTGCTCACAGCTTCAGTACCGTTATTTGATGTGACTTGGCAAGGATGTCAGGTGTGAGATTTGATTTCTTGACATGGGTTTGGGTGCTCAGAGTGAAAGGGCACAGAGAATCAAGCCTGCCTAAGACCTTTGAGGAAAATGTCATACTGTCTCATTCTGCAATTTTACATTACAGAGTTTAGAAAGTTTTCTTGTTAGGATTAAATTCTTGATGTCAACTGTTTGTTTGACCAACTTGTGAGCAAAACTGATCAAAGTCTTGAAATTGACATCTTTCATTTGTTCTTAGCAAGGGGTGCAGTCTGTCCTCACAAAACATAATATTTAAGCTTTTCATCTTATTTTTGTCCTCTTTCCAGGCTCCTAATCATCAGCTTATGACCTACTGGTTACAGGAGCTTCAGCAGAAGAGATGGGAATATTGCAACAGTCTTGACATGGTGAAGTGGGACAGCAGGACCTCCCCAGTGCCTGGGGACTTTTCTAAGGGTCTGGTAGCCAAAGACAACACAGGTAAGTGGGAGATGGAGGTTCTTTGCATGTAGCCATTTGATGCAGCAAGGCAGCTTAGCAGGGAAATGCAGAGTGAAAGCTGGTATGGTGCCTTGTGAGTGGGCAACGTTCCATCCTTGCTGAGTACTGCTACATATGGTCAGGTTTGAGCTTAATAATGACCTCAAGAGTCGGGCAAGGTCAGTGGCAAGGACCCGGCTGAGGGTGAGGCCAAGGCCAGCCTGTGGGGCATTGTAGGGGTGGTGCTCCTGTTCACACGCTCTGCCTGGGCATGGCTGGGTTCCCAGGTGCGGGTACCTGGGGAGGCATTCCCAGGCATGCCATTGGAGAAGCAGTAAAGTTTCTTAGGAAGACCAGCTGTCCAATGCTGATGGTTTGTGGCATTTCCACAATTCATGGTACCCCTGCCAATTGCAGTGTAGCGATAATGTGCTTTTATACTTGGGTATCAAAATTAAAACCCCATGATCTGCTCATGACTGGTTGGTTGAGTTGAGTACTGTTAAAAAGAACAGTTGTTTCCCAACCATCCTGCCCCCTGCAAAGACTGGGAGTGGGGCAGTTTTGAGGGCCCCTCCCTCTATGGAAGAGCAAACCCATAAGAACGCAGGCACCTGATCCCTGGAGCAGGGCGTGGACAGGCCAGGCCGTCAGCACCACTTCCTAAGGATCAGAGGCAGGCACCCGACCCTGAAGGTGGTGGAGGCTCTGACGCATGGGGCGGGCGGCACTTCAGGGCACCGGGGGTGGGCGCTCCGCTCACAGGCCTAGGTCCCTCAACCAGGGCTGCCATTGGCTCATGCACCGCTGCCTCGTTTCAGAAACAGATGCCTTCCTGGACCTTGTTTTTTCCTCCAAATCCTCTGTTTTCCTGCTGACCTTCCTTCACTGGTCACAGTATTTTTAGCAGCTTAACCCTCTGTCCTGGGGATTCCCATGTGCTTACAGAGCTTAGGAGGCCCTTAGCAGCTCGGGACGCTGAGCCGAGGCCTGGTCCTCAGTTACTCTATATCTAGTTCACAGTTCTACTCAGCCTTGACTGAAGTGTTTTACGCCACTGTTACAGTACTTTTGATCAGAAGATGAAACTCATTGTGTCTGACAGGCAGTACTGAAGTCCCCAGACCCTCAGAAACCCTGCAGGGGGGCAACAGATGCCCTGCAGGTAGCTCACACCTTCGGCACAGAAACCTCAGTTCTTCTCAGTTCTTGTATTCTGGTGACACAGAGTGCTTCGCTCCTAACAGACTCCCAGGTGTTAAACTGAAGGGAGGGCAGAGCGCGGCCTCCAGCCCTGAGGTCTCCCCATAACACATACCTTTCCCTTCCTGAGCCAAAATGCTATGGCTGGGGAGCCAGAGGTACCATCTGAAGCCCACGTTTCATTTGGTTTGGGGACCCTACGTGTAGAGATTTTAGAGTTCGTGGCATCTGGTGTTTGCATTCAGCAGAGCAGGCACAGCGATGGGCCAGGCCCCGTCACGGAGCTTCTGGCTGGCCAAGCAGGTGTGCAGGACAGCCCAGGGGTGGGAGGGCTCTCAGCTTTGGGGTGGCTGGGGCCTCACAAGGGAGCGGCATCTAAACTGAGACCTGATGGATGAGCAGGCAAGAGAGCTGGAGTGCGGTGCCTCCAAAGCCCAAAGGATGCCCGTGTGGCTGCCGGTGGACACGGGAGCTCTGGGGGTGTGGTGCTGGGGTGCAGGGTGTGGGTAGTCCCTCAGAAGGCCTCCCGGGCTTGGAGACCTCTGTGCTGAGCCCCCAAAGGTCGGGGAAGAGCTGGTCTGGGGAAGCAGAGGCAGAGGCCTGGCGAGCCTGCAGACCGAGGCCCTGGCTCACAGGAGAAAGCAAGGTGTTGAGGGCCCAGGCTGGGAGGGCTGCGCCAGGCAGGCAGGGCCTGGGGAATTGTGCGGTAGAGAATGGATTGGGTGGCAGGACAGGAGGCCGGGGACCCCTGCTCAGAGATGGTGAAACCGCAGTAGCCTTGATGGCTGGGAGGGTGGAAGGAAGTGGGCAGCACTGGGAGGCTGTAGGGCAGGAGCTGGAAGCCCTGAAGGGGGGCAGGGCAACCCCGGGGCCTGGGCTGGGGGCTCCTGGGACTAGGGGGCCTTGTCCGTCCCCTTGTGCTGTGTCAGGAGGATCCATTGGCACGCTGCATTGTTGAGTGTAGACATGCGTGCATGCGACACGATTCTTAATCAGTTAGGATTGGTGTCCACTGCAGTTAGCAGGAAGCCTGGCCAGCGGGGCCTCACAGATTTTATTCATCCCATAGTGGGCAGTTCATGGCTGGCAAAGCTACTTACCCATGCCGCCAAGGGACCACCCCGTCCCCTCGTCAGCCTTCCTGCTTGCGTGCTCTGGGGCAGCACCAGGGGTCTCAGAAAGCCTCAGCTGCGCCTCTCTGGTCAGAACTGTCCCAAGGCCGCCCTCGCTGGGAGGGGCTCTGGGGAGCGGCCGTTTTAGCTGGTGGGCTACCCGGGAACCAGGCTCTAAGCGAGGAAGAGCTGGAGTGAGCACGGCCAGGCGGCTGGTGCTGTCGTGTGAATGCGACACTGACTGTTTTCCGTCTGTGTCCCTAGAGCGAGGGACGGGGATCCGCAGCTCTGTGCCGGTGGGCCCGGCTGTGGGGATACCTGCCGTCTGCCTGCCTTTGGTGGCCTGGCCTCTGAAAGTCCGTGCGCCTCAGACACCACGGTGCACGTCGTGTATGTTGGGATAGATAAAGACCCGGTTTCCACAGAAAAGAATTTGCAAAGTGAGGTCAAGGGTCTGGAGACGTGCCTAGCTGTCGGTAGTGAGGTGGTCACACCCAAAGGAGGCATCCACAGCTAGGGCCGCACCGATGAATGCCCACCACGTTCCGTCTGCTTCACTGCCCACGTGAACTAATAGGCAGACAAGTCAGGGCCACAGAACGCGCTCTGTGACTTTGTGAGGGCTCAGGAGCGCAGAGCACTGGGTCACAGGGAGCCGGAGTGCCCGAGTGCCTGTTGGCAGGCGCGGGTATTTCCTGCAGAAAATGGCGGCGAAGACGGTTTGAGGGATGACCGCAGATTTCCTCCTCTGAGCAGTGACCTCCTGCAGCAAGTCCGTGCTTTGCTGAGCGGGGACAGGGGTGGGGAGAGGAACCGCCATTTGTGCAGAGCTCCCTACACTGCGACCGGCAGACAGAAGCCACAGACATAGCAATCCTGTGAGCATTTATGTCAGGACCCCGAGGGATGAAGAGCCTCTCTGTGACCTGTTTGCAGGAGACCGGGGACTTTGTGTGGTTTCAGACATAAGCCGTGGTCGTTACCTGCAGGCGCCTGATGGGGGAGAGCTTCCTGGCCATGACCCATCTGTGCACAAGAGGTTCCTCAGCCTGCAGGGTCTGTGATCCCAAAGTCAGGCTGCGGAAGGGAGCCTGTCGTTGGGGAGGGGGAGGGAGTGGGAAAGATTCCAGCCCTCTGGAGCCTCCTGGGGAAGGCCTGGGGCTTTGGTGCTGGAGTGGGGGGTTGAGGCCAGGGAGAGCAGGATGGTGAGCAGGGAAGGGGGTGGCCATGGGGTCGTACGCTCAACCCCCATCCCAGGGGTCTCAGAGGCGAGCTGGGAGGAGAGGGACATCAGGAGAGCCAGTCCGCCTGCTCTGCCTGTGGTGAGCAGGTCCCTCACTCTGCGCTTGGCCATCGCACCGTGGTGGAGGCTGCCGCTATGCAGGGTGTGGGGTGTGAGCTATTACAGATCCGACTGGTGTCCAGTTCCCACAAGATCCGCGCCCCGGCAGGGTTGGGAGAGCAGAGGGACAAGACATGGACTGGCCCAGCCGGGGGCCGGGACCTGGAGGCCTCACCTGCCTTCGTGTGCGTGGGTGGATGCTGTGTCCTCCCTGGAGATGTCTCTGCTGCTCCTGACACACCTTCCTAATGAGACTAAGACTCAACTTGGATAAAGAGAAAAGCAGCCTTTTCAGATCAGCCAGTCCTTCCCCAGGCCCTTGGGCCCTTTCATCCTGGGGCCTTTCCGCCCGTCTGGTTCTGTGGAACTCGTCTGCAGCCCCAGCTGTGCGTGGAACCGACCAGCAGCGGGCCGGGGGCAGGAGAAGAGGGCGCCTCAGCGGGAGGGTCCAGGATGCTGAGACTGCCCCGCCGTCCGGGGGGTGGGAGCCCAGGAAATGTGGACCTTGTGGTGCACAGCCTGCCAAGAGTCTCACTGAGGCCTTTGAAAATATGTGAGGTGGAAAGCAGTGCAGCTGCCGGATGAGGCACGTGTCCTGAAGCCCAGTCCAGCCCTGCAAACACCTCGAGGAAACAGCCCTGTCCTAGTTTGTGTCCTTGGGAGGCCGCACCCTGAATGCTAGTGTTAGGACATGAACTGAGGAGAAGCCAGCCGCTCTGCTTTTAGTTAATAAAATCTCACGTGGTCTTTAAAAGCCGAAAACCAGACAGAATGACAGTAATGGCAAAAACTGGAAAATGGTTTCCTATCGCCTCAAATAATTGCTTTTAGAAACGGTTTTGCCAACATCCTCCCATTCCTCCACCCACCCCCACGGCCTCATTTCTCAGGAGGCATTTCCAGGGTGGGATTGGTTTCTTGGGGAAGTAGCTGCTCCCGCAGGGGGCCATGCCTCACCTGCCAGCCCACAAGAAAGGTGGCCTCAGTTCCCAGCCTAGAATGTGACGCGCTGCCTGCTGGGGCAGAGAAAGACCAGGCCTGGGGAGTCCTGCATGTCAGCTCCACCCTTCTCCAAAATACAGAGTACACCCCGATGCCCACCAACACACCCACATGTCAAGTGGCCTGCCTCCCAGGGACACAGACCCTGTGCCTGCCATGTGGTGACTGTCTGTCGAGGGTCTGCATGCCAGCCCCCACTTTGGGCTCCTTGTCTGGCAGACAAGGAGATGGGATGTGATCTGTGGTGTTTGAACTTGTGTTTTTGTTTACCGGAATCCACATGAAATCTCAAGGGGACTCCAATATATAACAGACTGAACAGAGGAGCTGTGTGGCCGAAGCTGTGGGGGGCACCCTCTCGTCGTCATGGCATCTCGGACTCCAGGCTCCAGGCAGACTTCCACTGGGTGGGACCCTGCAGACAGTCCACGTCCCTCTCCTGGAGGCCTGGTGTGTGGCACCCTCACACCCAGTGTCGGGATGGGGGAGGGGGGTGGTGATTTGCACCAGGAGCCGGGAATCTGTGGTGGTTTGTAACATCTGCTTTCTTGACGTAACCTCGAAATCTGTTACCAAGCCCAGCATCCTGTCTCCCAGCCTACCCTCTTGCCTTCCCTACTCAGAACCTACTGTAAGCTGCATTCTGACCCCCCTCCAGGCCAGAGTAGAGTGCCCTGTTAGATAAACAGCCGTCACGTCTATACATCACGCCCAGGGTTCTTTTCCCTGGGTTCTTGGCACCCTTCCCACACCGAAGACCACGGCCGCCTCAGGGACCTGCCTGTGAAGTGCGAGCCCTTGGAAGGCACTCTCCTTCGGGACATGGGTGTCCTGGGGCCCCTGCGGCCTTGCTCCTCCGCGCTCAGTACCTTCAGAGACCTGAGGGATGTGGGCTGTGCCCATCTGACCATAATCTTGGCTGTCCATGTTCAGCAGCCCCATTCTGATTTTGTTTGTACAGGAAGAGGAATGGTTGATCCTGCCCATGTAGAGATGCTTTATTAAAGGGGACTCTAGAGAGAATCGATTATTGTGAAGCAGTGTTAAATTCTGTTTACAAACATGCCTTGTTCTGAGAGAGAATGCATCATTTGGAAGAAAAAGTAGTTATAGTTGGATTTTGTCAGAACTTTAAAAAAGTAAGCTTTCATTATGTATGGGAAAGTTTAACATATGCAAAGAGAAAATACCATCTTACCTCCATTTATTACCTTTATTGGGTAGTTTCAACTATCACTTCATGGCCCATCTCATCTCATTGATACTTGTTACTTTGAAGCCAGTAGCATGTTATTTGAAGCAAATATTATTTATTTGCTAACTATTGACATACTGTTATTTTGAAGCACATCCTTATTATTTGAACCTTAAATATTTCAAGAGCTTCCATTTTAAAGACACTATATGCTGAAGTCTGCTGTGTCCCAGCACCAGTGCTGCCGCCCTTGGGCTCGCCGACCCCTCCTGTGGGGCGCAGCTGTGTTTCCAGGGTCACTGCAAGCAGATATGTGCCTTGTCGCACCCCCTTTCCCTGAGGAGGAGAGGCGTCAGTATAGACTGACGGCTCACTGCTCTTCTCACCAAACAGTTTATCCTGGAGACTGCCCTCGTTGGTACAGGTGAGCGGGTGGGTCGGCCTGGATGACAGCTCCAGGCCAGGTTTGATGATCCGCAGGACCTGGGGCGCCCTCACCTCCCTGGGCCAACGCCAGGAGCATGTGGCGGTTTGACGCATCTCCTTATCTTCTGAGGAACATGGGTCTGGTCGCAGAACACAGACGGCGCCCACAAATTCCAGTTAAAAATGTACCATGACATGTGCAGTGTAGTCGTGTGGAGTCTCAAGTCAGTACTGAGGCAGGACACCCAGTTCTGTGGGGAGGCTTGGAGTGACTGACGTTTATCTGCCTTTCTTCCAGAGTCGATTTATCCACATCCAAACGCATCTGCAGAAAAAGCCAGAAATGTCCTAGCGGTGGCAACGGTTCCTGGAGAGCTGGTGGGAGAACAAGCTGCTTATCAGCCGGCCCCGGGGCACCCCAACCCCATTAACTTCTCTTTGAAACAGTGGGGCACTGAGCTCAAGTGAGTCTGGAGAGCAGCTCATCGAAACTGGAAATAGGTTATTTCCGATAATACATGTCATTCTGTGTATGAAATTATGAAACCACCTTACAGGTTTGAGGTCTTCATCATTTACAAGGGGCTCGTGCAGACTTAATTATCTTCCTTAGCCCGTGCAGATTGCCCGTTACATGCCAGGTCCTGGGCCAAACACTCTCACGCGTGGGTTGATTTAGTTGCTGGAGTCTGTGAGGTGGGTCGCATGGTCGACATTCTGGAGACAGAAACTGGCTCTGAAGAGCCATGATCAAGGTCAGAAGGCCCCCAGGCTGCAGGGCCAGGGCTTCTTGGCCCAAGGAGTCAGCCTCTTCCCAGGACCCCAGGGCTGCCCCAGGGGTGCTCTGACCGTGCATGGGCTGGTAAGGGGGGACCTGGGCTTATTTTTGGTTGTTTTTAGGAAATACTTTATTGAGGCATAACTTACACACCATGCAGTCTACCCATTGCAAATATGCGGTTCAGTGGTTTTCAGTGTATGCACATAGTTGCACAACTATCACCACAGTTTTAGAACATTTTTGTCATCCCAGAAATAAGCCCCAGTACCCATTAGGGAGCCCTTCCCTCCTTCCCCTCCAGCCCCCAGGGCTCAGCAACTTCTAATCACTTTCTATCTCTGTGGGTCTGCCTTCCTGGGCACTCCACGCAGCTGGCATCATGCAGCACAAAGTCTTTGGGGTCGTTTACTTAGCATAATGTTTCGTGCTTCATCATGTTGGGGGCTGCGTGTGGGATGTACTCCAGTGTCCACCTGGACCACATTCTCCAGCGGGCGGACAAGTGGGCTGTTTACACCTTTTGGCTGTTTTGAGTGACACTGTTGTGAATGGTCATGTACAAGCTTTTTGTGTGAAATAGATTTCGTTTCGCTTGTGTATATACCTGGAGGTGGAATCGTGGATTCGATGATAACTCTCTGTGCCATCTTTTGAGGAACTGCCAGACTTTTCCAAGTGGCTCTACCATTTTCTACCCACCAGCAATACACAAGATTGTGTTCATTTGCTGTGACAAAGTGTGAACTTGGTGGCTTAAAACAACACAAACTCATCCTCTCCTGGTGCTGGAGGCCAGACAGACATCGTCAGTCTGTCCTGTGGGCTCAAGTCAGGGTGTCAGCCATGCCGGCTCCTCCTGGCCGCTCCAGGGGAGAATCTGTCCCTGGCCTCTGCCGGCTCCTGGCGGCTCCCGGCCTGTGGCACCATCGCTCTGTCTGTGCTTCATTGGCCACTTGCCTGCTTCTCTTCTGTAGTGAAATCTCCCTCTGCCTCCCTCTCATAAGGACTCATGATGAAAGTTCAGGGCCCACCCAGATAATCCAGGATAATCCCTGTCTCAAGATCCTTGATTTAATGGTATCTACAAGTCTCTCTGGGTTATTTCTGCTTTATCACTTCGGATAACATCCTGATATCCTTGTACTATGTCGCCGAGCCCCTGAGGGAATTTACCCAAAGAAGTAATTTGTCCAAAGGAGGTGCAGCTTCATTTTACGGGGGTGGGGGAGGGCTGCTGCCAGTCGGGCCCCCCTTTGTCTGCCCTGCTCTGTTCGGACAGAGGGAGTCTGCTTTCCTCTGCCCTCGTCTCCCCCTGACAAAGTGGCAGTGGAGCCGGGTCTCGGCTGGCAGGGACTCTGTGGGGCGGGGGCTCTTCAGGGACGCTGGGGGGCCGCTCCACTCCTGACCCAGCTGATGAACGGTTCAAGTGAGTGCTGAATAAATTCATCCTATTCTAGTTGGATGTTTTAAACTGTATGGGGAAATTGATCAGAACTATATAAACCTGAGAGCAGACATTTATTATTAATTACATACGTTGCTGGTGTTTGTTTAAAGGAAGTTCAGGCCCCACTGCAGCCTGGGGTCTCTGACTTCCCATTCTGGGTCAGAGTAGCTGGCGCTCAGTGAACAAGGCAGGCAGCTTGCACGGAGCCTGTTGGGGTGGTCAGGCAGGACGAGTGCTGCCTGAGGCCAGCCTTGAACACCCGCCCGGAGACCCTGTGCAGACCCTGCAGGAGCGCACTCTCGTGGCCCCCTGTCGTGCACGCACAGCGCAGGGCTCCCGGGCATGATGTCTGACTCGGGCTGGCTCTGCGGCGTTTCGGCCTGGAGAGGCCTTCACCTGTTCTCCGTTACCCAGGAGTGTGGGTGGCTCCTCCCCGCGAGGCTCAGCCCTCACCTGCAGGTGCCGTGGCTTTTGTGCCCATGTGGACGGCAGCTCCTCCCGGGCTACATCCCGTCTCCTCTCATCCTCGCACGCGTCGCCATGGGGACCAGAGCTGAGCCACGCAGGGCGAAGGCTGAGGCCGAGGCCAGCACAGGCAGGTGAGCCTGGCCACCCTCAGCAAGTGAGGAGCCGCTTGTGCCAACGAAATGCACAAAACTACAGCAGGCCTTTGTGAGAGTTTGCTTTCTTCCTCAGCAGCTTTTTTGAAATAGCTTTTTCCACAGTTCTATGATTTCTATAAAATCGGACATTACACATGTACCTTGCCTGCTGGGTTATCATGGGGAACCGACTGTGCTCCGCGCAGCCCTCTGTGGGGATGTGGAGCCAGCCCAGGACCCGAAGGGACCTAGGAGGTGAAGTGCAGGTGTGAGGTGCTTTCATTGTGTGTCTGCCACCCCCACCCCACCCCACCCCCTGGGCCCCAAGCAAACCAGCTGTAAGAGGACAAGCCAGGTGTGAACGGAGAAGCAGGTCCCCTTGCCAGCCTCCTGCAGCTCCTTGGTACAGTTGGCAAAAGGCCATGTGTTCTGTGATGCGGGCAGTGGGAACCTAGGTGCAGCAAGGAATTTCTCTGCACTTTTCTAAATTTTTAAAGCACTTTAATGCAATACAAACACAGCAAAAAAAGATCATGCTTTAAGAAACACGGACATGACTGTTTTACATGAGAATGTTCATCTGTCTGATTGAACTAGAGATGAAGCCACCTTCTACCCCCACCTTTACTCTGTCCCAGGAAACAGCAGATGCAAGTGTCTGCCTATTTGAATAACCTTACTGAGGAGTGATTTGCCTACAGTGAATCCATACCTCTGTGTACAGGCTGATGAATTTCAGGTGTACACAGGGGACACCCACCTCCCAAGGTCAGCTGCAGAGCATCCCCACCCCACAGAGTTCCCTCAGGCCCCTTTGCCAGTGACGCCCCAGCCCCTGGCCTCAGGCAGCCTGGGATCTGCTGTCTGTCCCTGTCGCTTTGGCTCTTAGGAATCCCATGTGGCTGGAGGCATACTGTGTGGCTTTTTGTGTTTGTCTGGCTCCCTTAGCAAATGCCTTTTGGGGTTTGTCTGCATGGTTGAGCCTCCACATTTTCTTCATTTTCGTTGCTGCCCACCCGGTTCTCCCCTTCCAGTTGACGGAGTCATGGCCGCATCCCAGTTGTGGCTGACGCATGATGCCATGAATGTCCACGTACAAGTCCTGTGTGTGCACATGAGCTTTCCTTTCTTTTGAGGCTGGAACTGCTGGCTTGCTCAGCATGTGTGTGTTCACGCTCATGCTGGTGCAAGGCGGCGGGCACCGCATCCTCACGGGTGTGCAGCCTGCAGGCGCTCAGTTCCCCTACATGGCATAGCCGTGGACACTAGAGGGTGCAGTTCACTGCATTTCCTTGGTGGCCAGTGATTTTGAGTATCTTTTCTCATGCTTATTCCTAGAATATGTTCGTGCATATTACTTGGTGACGGATCTGTTCATGTCTTCTGCCCATTTTTTAATCAAGTTGTCTGTCCTCTTATTATGGTTTGTGAGAATCTTTATAGCTTTGGTTCACAAGCCTTTTGTCAGGTGTTTTGCAAATGTTTTTCAAAGATGAAAAACGTTTTAATTTTCACAAAGTTCACTTTATCATTTTAAGTATCTTTAATGGATTGTGCTTTTTGTGTTCTGTTTGGGAAATCTTTGCCTAACCAATGTCACAAGTATTTTCTCCCATGTTTTCTTCTAGAAGTTTGATGGTTTTACCTCTTATGTTTAGGTCATTTACATATCTTGAGTTCATTTTTATGCCTGATGTGGGGCTGAGGTTCATTTTCCGTGCAGGTAACCAGTTCCAATGCCACTGTTTCGGAAAGGCTCCGGTATTAGCACAGGTGCTGCGTGCTCGGCTCACGGATCCTCCCTCCTTTCCTCTCTCTGACTGTCCGTCCTTGTCCTTCACTCTGGGCCGTTTCTGCTCTAGGCTCAGGCTCACCGACCTTCCCCTCTGTGGTTAATCTCTTCGTGCATCTTCATCGCAGACATTGTAGTTGTATCTCCAGGATTTGGATTCGGGTGTGCCTCTATTTAACATGACCAGTCTCTCTCTAGTTTCTGGAACACGGAGAAACAATAACTTTTAAAGTCCTTGTCTCCTAACGTTACCATTGGTCATTTCTGGGTCTATTTCTGTGTATGATTTCCCTCCTCATAGCAACTTGTTTTCCTGCCTCTTTACCTGCCAATAGTGTTTTTCACTGGATTCCCAATTTTGTGAGTTCTACCTGTCTGGGCACTAGATTTTCTTTTTATCCCAATAAACATTCTCAAGCTTTGTTCTGGAACAGTCTGTTGCGCAGAAGCAACTCAATACTTCTGAAGTTCACTTTCGAGCTTTTTTTAGGTGGGCTGAGGGCCCTTAGTGTGGGACAAGGGCCGCAGACTTAACTCAGCACCCTCCCTGACGCCCTGGGCGCGCGAGGCTTTCCCCTCCACCTGGTGGAACAGGACGCCATGCGCTGCCCTGCGTGAGCCTCTGGGATGCCCCTCCGTCCTCTTGGGCCCACTCTCTGGGGCTGCTCTTGCCTGCCAGGCCTGGGAGCACCCCACTGGGGGCCCAGGAAGCCCTCTCAGGCCTCTGCGCCACGCTTCTCCTCCAGCACTAGCTCCACAGCCCCTGGCCTCGGGATCCAGGCCTGCCTCCCCTGGGTCCTCACTCACGTCCATCACCACCCCGTGTGGCTGGCACCCTGAACCCGAGGGTCACCGCGCCTACATTTTGTTCAGGTTTTAGCTGTTCCTTGTGCCTGTGAACCCTGTCCCCGTTACTCCATCTTCTCTGGAAGCAGAAATGTCTCTCCAAAGTCATAACGAAATACGGTAGGTGTGGATTTGGACCCAGGCACCACCCAACTGTATGATTTGGTCATTTCGGCTGCATTTTTAAAAAACTATTAAAACATTACAGATCTTCTCTTCTCCAGGATCTCATTCTTTTCTTGCCCTTCACAGAGGCAACCAGAGTTCTGTGTTTGGTAATTATCATTCGGGTATGGATTTTAGATTTTTTTATACTATTACTATATGGGTGTGCATGTCTATTAAGTGTTATCTTGAAGATTTAAAATATCTTGTACATGTTGTTCTTCACTTTTATTTTTTCATTCAGCATTTTAAAAACGCTTACTCATGTGACACATGGCTTTAGCCAGAATGTACACTCCGTAGGACAAGTACTTTGATTCACCAGTGTGTCTGTCCTGAGCACCTAGGACAGGCATGACAGATACTCAGGAAACACTTGTTCAGTGAATGAGTTGAAGTGATGTGCAGTGTTTGTGTGAATAATTCTTCAGTATTTATTCTTGATGTGTAGGAATAGGAATAGGAATAGCACTGTAGTGGAGGCTCGTGTGTGCATCTGTGCGTCTGTTTAGGACTTTGTGCAGGTCCAGGGTAGGCACCCCCGACCTGACCGCATGTTGCTGAATTATGCTGTGGCAACAGCTGCCAGTTTACACTCCCACCCCCTTCTCCGCGTCCTCACTAGCACTTGGTATTATCAGCTCTTTTAATTGTTGCTAACCCTGTGCATGTGAAATTACATTTTGTTTTACAGCTTTTTAAAAATAACATTTCATTTTCCACAATAGAAATTCAATGTCTTCGTTCCGTCCCGGGAGAGGGCATAACGATAGTCGGAAGAGTGTGTTCTACACCAGCGAGGAGTGGGAGCTCTTAGACCCAAACCCCAAGGACCTGGAGGAGGCTGTGGCTCAGGAAAGAAGCAGGAGGCAGAGCCCTGAGGGCAGCAAAGGTAGGCGCAGGGCCACACCCTCCGGTCCCACCCACACCCACTGTCTGCCCTCCATCAGCCCTCTGTCTCCTCCCCGCACCACCCCCTCCCCGCCTCTGTCCCCCCACCCTCTGCCCCTGTCCTCATCCTGTGTCCTCCATCCTCTGTCCCCTCCCCAACCTCTGTCCCCCCCACCATCCCCTCCCTACCCTCTGTCACCCTCTCCCTGCCATCCATTGACCCCAGGTGTGGACACCCTTCCATGGGTGGTTCTAGAAGGCCTAGTGGGGTTTGGGGAGATAAGACACCAAGGCTTGCAAAATTAGAAGTTACAAGACATAAATAATCAACTGTCTAGTCTTCTGGTTCTTTAAGTTCTTTAGGAGATAGACCATCCAGGCGTCATGGTGCTCATTGTAGAAATACTGGTTTAAAAAATAAACAAAAGCTTTTTACTTACAAAGATTCGTAGCATACACAGAAGTGCAATATATAGTGTCACGGTGGTGTGCCCGGCTCTGCTCCCACAGCTTTAGACTCCGCCTCTCATTCCCTCTGCACCTTGTCTGAGCTCTCGCCCCCCACCCTCCTGCCCCCTCCATCAGCTGGTTATGGCGTCACTGCATCTGTATTTTAGTATCGCTGAGAGATGGTGACTCTCCCTAAACAATTTTAACTGCGGCCTAATTCTCATGCCTGAAGGATTATGGTGAGGCCCCTTTATCTGTCTCCCGTCTCCCGTGTCCCTTTCTTGCTGAAGAAACGGGGTCCTCATCCCAAGGACTTGTCCACGTTCTGAGTTTGCTAATTTTATTTCTGTGGGTCGTCCATCCGTGTATTTCCTGTGTACAGGTCACTAGAGCAGAGGCCTCCCAACTGAGGGCTGGCTTTTAATTAGGACTGGAGCAATGGGGTGTGGGTCAGGATGCTGTGTGTTCCCTGATGCGTCCCCTCTGAAGTCACCACGTCAGGTTCTCTCTGTGATGCTCAGATCCATCGGGGTCTAGGGCTGCCAGCCTGAACCACACATACAGTTCTCGTCAACCTTCTGCCTAATACTCTCAGCTGTTGTTCATGATCCCACATCCATTTGGCCATGGAGGGAATGTTCATGTTTTAAATGTAAAGTAAATCATGAAACACTGCCTTGTGCCTGGTTCCTGCAGGGGCTGGTGGGAATCGGAAGTAGGGTTTTAGGAAATCTATTGGGAGTATGAGTATTTATTAAAGGAAACTTTTTCCATCCCCTGGGAAAGAACCACATGACTGGCTTTGAGGGGGGGCTCACACACTCACCCATGTCCCCAGGACGGTGGAGTAGAGCACCTGCCCAGGGTGACCAGGTGCAAACCGGGGCCCTGCTCAATGCCTGACACAGCTCGTGGGAGTCACCAGGAGCGGGGCTCGTGGCCTAGGGGTGTCTCCAGAGGGCGGGGTCAGGTCTTTGAAGAGGAGCTTTGCATTCCTGAGCTCCCACAGAGCCCAGAGGGGTGAGGGGGCCACCCTGAGGCTTCAGTGGCCTGGGCCAGCAAGAATCTCCCAGCCCCCAGAGGACTTTCTTGGCCCCTTTGTGGGGAGCCCATGGGGAAGATGTGGAGGGACAGAGGGTTCTCTGGGCTTTAACCTTGCCTGACGCATGGATATTTCCTGTATGGTCTGCAACAGTCCGCCCCCTGGCTCGTCCATGTCGTTCACAGGACAGGAACGGGTTTTCGCAGTGAGCACCCCTGGGAGCCAGGTCTTCAGGAAACAGGATGACACCGTCTTTCCCACATCAGGCCCCATCCCCACAGCCCCCAGGGGTGACCTGACTCCCAATGGCGTGGATTTCTTTTGTCTGTTTTCTAAATTATGTAAATGGACTGTAGTCCTTCCTGTCTCCTCTTTATATCTTGAATACATATTTGAGTCCATATATGCTGAAATCTGCCTGGCTCCCTCAGTGTTTTTAAATGCCTGTTTTTAAGAAGAGCAAATTGTGATGCTTTGAAACATGCTTACAATTAAGAAAACACACATTTGAGGTTTTTGGTTGGTTTTCTACAACCAAAGGACCTTCTGGTTAGCGAAACAGGAAGCCGAGGAAGCCGAGCCTGCCTGAGCGCTGCCTTGGGGCCTGGGCCGTGTGACTGGGGTGGTGGGGCCATCCTCAGACACCTGGCTGGCAGGAGGCTTGGGGACTCACTCAGGCACATTCTTCCCTGGCCTATGTCTTTTTTCTTTGGCCCTGAGAGTACCTGAAAAGGGAAAATGAGAAAATAGAGAAAGTTTTCCTTAAGAGAGATCATGATACAGTTTTACAAAAAATGGACTCGGGGGAGTGGCCTGTGGGCTTGGCTTGGTCATTTTCAAGGACAAGGAGGGGCAGAGAGACATCTGCCGCCTTGTGTCCTCTGGGCAGTGCGTGCAGGGCTCCTTGGAGGGTGACATGTCAGGTGCTCACATGTTTTATTGGAGTTTCCAGAAGGAAGATTTGGCCTGCGTGTAAGAAAACAAGTTTTGTTTTCATGTAGGAGTGACTGGCTCAGGATTTCCCTTTGATTTTGGACGTATTCCCTACAAAGGAAAGCGCCCTTTGAAAGACATGATTGGATCATACAAAAATCGTCAAAGTGGTGGCGACCCATCCACTGAAGGGACGTCGGGCCGTGGCGGTGCCAGCATGCCGGCCCCAGAAACGCAGCTGCAGGTCCAGAGCCAGCAGGAGGAGCTGGAACAGTTGAAGAAAGACCTCGCCAGTCAGAAGGTACGTGTTCTCCCTCTGGAGCAGGGGACCAGGGGCCAGAAGATCAGAGCCTACCTTCCTGTTCCTCTGAGTGTTTCATCACCCAGAGGGTGGTTGTCCCCTAAGGGTTTATGTTGCCATGGCCACCGTGACACTGCTGCTCCGCTGGCCACGTGTTCAGGGACACTAGAATTTCCCAGGAGAGCAGGGACCCTGCAGCGAGGGTCCGGGAGCCACTCCTGCAGCCCTCAGGACTGACTTCTGCCCAGAGCCTGTTGGCCTTTGTTAAGAGTTTCTGCGTCCTGTTAAACAGGTTTCCTTCTAAGCTAATCGGACTAACTGCCCTTGACCCTTAGCCGGCCAGTGGGCTCAGATGTTCTAACAGGGACGGATGTTTATCGGGAGCCACAGCTAATTACAGTTTGCATGTTCACTCTTCCCGTTTCCTATCACTGTTCCCTGCAGACAGTCTTTATGGAGCACCTGTTTTTTCCTCTGTTTTTGAGATCCTCTGAGAGGAAGTTGGGTATAAAATGTTTCCAGTAAAGGGTCTGCGGCTCCTCTGATTCCAGGGATTGCCCCGGGGAGAGTTGTCACGATCTCTGCTTTTCCTCCCTCCCTGGCTGTCCACCCTCCACCTGTCCTTGGCTCCCAGGAGCTGGTCCGGCTGCTGCAACAGACCGTGCGGTCGTCCCAGTACGACAAGTACTTCACCGGCAGCCGGCTCTGCGAGGGGGTTGCCGGGGACACGCTCGAGCTTCTGCATCAAAAGGACGACCAGATCCTGGGCCTCACCAGCCAACTCGAAAGGTTCCGCCTGGAAAAGGAGAGCCTCCAGCAGGAGGCGATGGCCCTGAAGGGCAAAGCAGGTGACCTCAGCGAGCAGCTGGGCATGCTGATGGAGACCATCCACGCCAAGGACGAGGTGATAATCAAGCTGTCACGGCAGCTCGGCGAGGGTGAGGGCGGCGTGTCTTCTCCCACCTCAGCGCCCGCCTCCCCCGTGGCCGCACCTGCCACCAGGGACCTGCTGGAGCTGGACCGGCTGAAGGTGAGGCAGGGCGTGGGCCTGGCTCCTGGGCCAGCCTGCCTGCTGTTGCTGGAGCCGCGGGCCTCCTCTAACCTGGTGTGACAGCAGAGCACTGTGCCTCTTTCTTAAGGAAGTGTAATGACTTACAGTCAAATAATTAATATTTTTCCAGGAAGCCTCCTTGGAAATTGCAAGGCTGAGTCCGGGGGTGCTGCCGTGGCCCAGAACGGTTTTGGATCCCCCCCTCCCTGCTCTCATGCAGCCCACACTTGCCTTCCTCTTTTTCTTCTCCTAAACGCCGTCATTCCCAGGCACCCACGGGCTGCTTCTTGGCGCTTTTGGTCTAGAGCACACACAACACCATTTGCACAGCCTGCCTGGGACCCCATGGGGCTGGGAACCCTGGCCCCAAGCAGGCCTGGGAAGGTACCCTAGGCTGGGGGTCCTGAACCCCAAGGACGCAAACAAATCTCTCCCCCCAGGCCCCTCTGTGGGCTGCTCTGCGGAGGGAGGCTGGTTCCTGAGAGGAGGTGGCTCTCCTGGTCATTCCCGGGTGGCAAGAGTGTCCTTGTGCCTGCGGAGAAGCCTGCCGGTCGCACGGCAGAGCTGAGCAGCCTTGGGCCACTGCCACTCAGGCCCAAGAGAGGGTCCTAAAAGTCCTGCTGCCCCTGAGCTGGACAAGTTTCAGGTGGAGAAGTGTCCCCTGGGATATGGGTCCCACCTAGCCCCAAAGTTTCCTCTCCTCTTTACTCTGTTTTGCGAGTAATTTGGCACCAAGGGTGTTTGGCCCCCAAATGCAGTTTATCCCCACAGGCAGAGGTTCGCCTCTGCTGACACTCCTGCATATCTGCTTCAGGCCCAGCGGCCCTGCCACACAGCCTCAGCGAGGGTGGGGTGCGGCTCTGAAATGTGTGTGTGGCCCCCGTAGTGACCATGTCTGTGACAATACCAGCAGATAGGTGAGGTCAGAAGGCTCAGTTAGAGGGAAAACCGAAAGGGCAGCAGCACAAAGCCCCGAATCTCATCACTTTGTCATTATGTTTTCCACAGAAACAGCCGTGTTGAAAGAAAGTCATGGTTGGCGTTGGAGTCAAAGGCAGTTTTGTTTTTATGCACTGCCTAGCACGCACCGACCCTGAGTACACACCCCATTGGCTGTACAACTTATTTTTGTATATTGTTATGTATTTTTGTATATTATTGTTGCATTTTGCAACAACTTATTTAATGTCAGCCGAAACCTGTATTTTGCAAGCTTGTCTATTTTGTAGCATTAGAGGCTAACACGGGTGTTGCCAGGTACAGCGTGCTGGGCTGCATGCCCAGTGAGCCTTCTCGGCTGAGCAGGGGCTGTAGGGGGGCTGCCTTGTAGATTGGCTCAGCTCCTTTGGGATGCAGCCAACAGAGTTGATCAGAACTGGACTTTTTACTCTTTTCTTTATGGGCTGGTTTGGAATCATTTTATGATTTCATGACATTTTTTTCTCTAAAATTTCTCAACAATTTTTAAAGCCATGGCCACAAGGCTGTGCAGAGGCAGTGAGGCCCATGGGCCTGGGTGGCGGGTCTCGTGTCTCCTGACCTGCCCTGCCCGTCCTGGTTAGTGCAAGTGTCCAGGTCGTCCCCTGAGCCGGGACACCTGACCCCTGCTGTGCACCAGAGAGGCAAGCGGGCTGGGAGGCACGGAAGGCTTTGGACCGTGTTTGCTGTGCCCCTCACCGCCCTTCAGCTCCAGGAGGAGTGTGGATTCCAGATCCATCTCTGGCCTTGACCCCGGATCTACATTGGGAGAAGCACTGTGTGTTCGTCAGGGATTTTTATTGTCACTGTGACCATCGGTTCTCACTCCACGGCAGGATTTGTGGCCTGCAAAGTTCTGTGTTGAAATTTGCTAACCTTTCTCTTTTGGTCTAGTGCTAGTTACCTTCTGTTTCTGTAGTGTTTTGGGGAACTGGCATTGGTCGGGGTTCTGCCACCTTAGTGCTTTTTCCGCATTTCCTCCCTGGTGTTGCCCACACTGCAGCCCACCCTCAGGCAGAGTGCACTGTGTCCCCTGGGCTGTCCCCTGGCTGTGTCCCCTGACTATGTCCCGTGGGCTGTGCTCACTGGTGCCCTCAGAACTGTGTGCCTCTGCCTGGTGTCACTGCCTTAGTCGGCCTTTGTCCTGGTCCCTGTGGCCTGCTGTTCCTCCTGTGTCTTCATGAAAAGGCTTCCCCATCTTTGGACTGTCATTCATCCAGCCATGTACTGGGCTTTGTGTGTGCACGGTCCATGTTCTCCTGAACTGACTGTGCAGTTCAGAAGCACAGAGATAAAAGCACAGTTGTAGGGCAAGGGCCGTGGGGTAGGGGTCCTGGAGCAGACGATTGTGCCCAGGCCTCACTGTGGGCGGCTGAGTCCAGTCTCTGCCCCCATGTGTCCTGTGAAATGCACTGTGTTCCCCATAAAGCCCTCATGCAGCACCTGGCGCCCCGTAGGGTCTTAAAGTGTGTGATGGTCATCGTTCTAGAGAAGAGCCCTGAGATAAATTCACAGGGCTTGCTCAGATCGCAGCACGCACAGAGCCGGGCCGTGGGGGTGGCCGCGCGCTGCCCCGACCCCCGGCCTGTCCCTCACGGGTGCTCCTGTGTTGCCCCCAAGCTCACATCCCTTCTGCCCACCGGCCTCATGATATGTTTGGCCATTGTTTCCAAATAGGAGGATGCTGAGGCCCCAGGAAAAGGAGAACACCATGACTCAGATCAGAAAAAGAAGTGTGCAGACCTCTTTTGGGGTTTGCCATTGGGTTTCTTGAATACGTGCAGCGATGTGAGGTCTTGCTGAGACTAAGAGGGTGTGGTGCACAGCAGAGCCCGGGAAGGGGCTGAGGACTGAGCTCCCGGGGGCCCGGCTCCTAGCCCAGGGCCCAGCTCTCAGGAGTCTAGCTCCTGACATGATTACATACTTGCAGCCCCCTGGGATTCAGCTCTTCACTAAGGAGAGGTTTAAGTGCGATCAGGAATCTCACAGACCTCCTAAAGGGACCACCGAAATATTTTCAGTCTGTAGCTCCAGGGGAAATTGTGTGCCCTCCCGGTGGCTTCCAGCTTGGCGCTTGGGGGCACAGCCCTCTGGGCCATGGCCACAGTTTCGTCCTGGGACAGCACAGACTTGGTGCCTTTCCTGGGCACCCTGGCTGGCCCTCGGAGCATTTCTCCCATGACTGAGTGACTCTGTTCCCTCAGGAAGTTCAGAGTGGGGAAAAACCTGTTCAGGGAGGGCTAAATTTGGTATGAGGACGTGGAAACCCTGCCTGGACGGCCAGAGGCTCCTGCTCACCCTCCATGCTCAGGACCAGGGCTGAAGCCAGCATGAGACGTCCAGAATGAGCCTCTGATTGGATCCAGCAGGGCTTGTTACCAGCTTGTGACCGGCTCTTAAAAGCACAAAAAAGTGGCACAAGTTAAAAATTGGCGAATTTAGATGAACATTTTGTTCACTGAACTTTTATTTCAACTTTAACCTAAGTTTGAAATTTTTTAGTGTGAGAAAGTTCTTACACATAGCAGGTTGTAGAAAGCCATGCCTAAGTAATCTTTTAGTGAAGGGTGTTGTACTTGTGTGTAATCTTTTCCACATAAACTAGGTAAGTGAAAATGAGAACATACAGAAAATGCATTCAGTTTCTAGTTAAAAAAGAAATGAACACAGGCATCGCTTTTTAAACCACCTCAGTGAATGTGGCTGGATAAAATGTTTGCACAGATTCAGGGCATTAGCTCTACCTTCTGTCTCCTGCCAAGGGCAGGCACAGAGATTAACCAGAAAGTGCCTGATAATCAGCTTTTAGGACTGTTTCGTGAGGGGGCAAAATATTAATCACATGGAATAATTAGCCAACAGCCCATCATTGTGAATTAATGGATTTTTTTTTCCCAACAGGATAGCCTACAGGGATATAAAACCCAAAATAAATTTCTAAATAAGGAAATTTTGGAACTCTCAGCTCTGAGAAGAAATGCAGAAAGGAGAGAGAGAGATCTGATGGCAAAGGTGGGTCGGGCTGGGTGTGTCCTGTTATCCAGTGGGAGGTCTGGTTTGGACCACGTCAGGATGGGCATGCTTCAACGGCGTGCCACCCTGTGCTGGGAGGGACGTGGTCACCGATACTGATGGGTTTACAATAGTGCCTGGCACTCTGCACTTAGCCTCACTCTGTGATGAAGACAAATAGACAGGGCCTGGGGTGTGGCTTCCATTCACACATAATGGAATTTACAGAAAAGATTAATGCAATTCTAAGGCCCCCCAGAGTCAGGTGGCTTGGATCTCTGCTGTTGAGTCATGTGAACCAGTTTCTTGCCTTTAACGGGGACGGTGAGGATGATGCAGGCGATGGGCTTGGTGCAAGACTGGGCCAACATTGCAGTTATAATCGCAAAACTCACTGTCAGCAGCTGTCGTGCCCCTAATGTGCCTTCTGAACAGTCCCCGTTGCGCCTTTGCAAACCCTGCTCCCACGCCCTTTCCACAGGGACGTTTGACTTGTCTGATAAGGCAGCAGACGGGAGCTGGTCCTGGGCCATCCTGGGAGTGCGCTGATGTAGCCCAGGGCTTGTGGCCCACGTGCCAGGCGGCACTCAGCTTGACCTCTGTGACTGGCAAGTGGCCTGGCCTCTGCTGGCCCTCTCACCCTGTCCATCCAGGGGTCTTATTACCAGCATCTTGTCTGTGCCAGACCCCGTGGAAGGGGGCGGGCCCGTGGCAGGTAGCCTGTGGCGTGAACTAATCTCTTGTCTTTGATACAATCTCTGTGGCTCACTTCCTAGTAGCTTTGGGCGTGTCATGTGTTGATGGTGAGGCACTAAGGACTGCTTTTCCTGGCTGGAAATAACCACCACTTTCTCTCCAGTATTCTAGCCTGGAAGCCAAGCTCTGCCAGATAGAGAGTAAATACTTGACATTGCTCCAAGAAATGAAGACGCCAGTTTGCTCCGAAGAGCAGGGGCCTGCTCAGGATGTCATAGCGCAGCTGCTGGAGGACGCTCTGCAGGTCGAGAGCCCTGAGCAGCCAGAGCAAGCCTTTGTGAAGCCTCACCTGGTCAGGTAAAGGTGCTGGCCTTGTCTGTGGGGAGTGGGACCTGCTTCTGAAGTCCCCATTCACGCGAACTTGACACGGCCCTGCGTGTCTCATTTGGTGCTCTTGACAAGTACTGTCGGTTAGAAAAGATCTCCACGTTCTTGCCGTGATGAGCAGTGGTGAAGCCGGATGCAGCCAAGTCTTTGGACTCCAGGACCTGTGTCCCGTGTGCCGGGGCAGGCAGCTGCCCCAGTTCTGGGCCGGCTGCAGGAGGAACCAGCTTCCGGGGACGAGGGGCCCAGCCTGACCCGACCTTGTGGCCACGAGTGCCCTGTGGCCTGCATCTTTGGGGCTGAGGTCTGTGTGCTGGGAGCTGCACCCCAGGCTGCCCAGGCTGGTATTTAATGCTCAATGAGGTGGACGTTTTCATCCTCTACAAGCGAGGAAGCTGGGGCAGGGGAGAGCAGGACCGGCCAGGGGCGGCTGGGTCAGGACCAGCCCGGCCCACCCTGGTCAAGGGCCCATCCCCTCCACGTCCTGCCGTGTCCTCAGTGGTGGGGGCCTCCTGGAAGGCATCCAGTTCTGAAGGCATAGGTCTTCCCCTGTGCATTTCTGGGCTCTTGCTATTTCTATTAATCTTTGTAATGGAAAATCTCAAACATACAAAGGAGACCATCTACAACAGCCCCCACGTTACCCAGCTTTCGCAATGATTCGTGTTCTGCAACCTCACTTTGTCTTACTCCACCCCCACAGAAGTTTTTTCTTTTCTGGAATATTCTAAAGCAAATGCCAGACATCATTTCACCTTTAAACACTGGTCAGTGTGTATTTCTAACTGATGATGCTGTAATACACGAATGTACCCTATTCATATGTTTTTGCAACTTGCTTCTTTCAACATTGTCTCTGAAATCGTCTCGGCTGTGACAGCCCTGGGCACTGCTCTTCAGAGCCTCACACAGCCTCTCGGCGCTTGCATGCAGGCCTTGGCTCCATTTTCCTGTTGCAGCCTCTGTCTCCGTGTGAGAGGGCCTCTCTCGGGTGTGGACTCCTGGCCTATAGGGGCTTTCCTCTGTGCTTTTCACATTCAGGGCTTCAGACCATAGAGAGCGCATACTCAGCTGCCAGGTCCAGGTCCCAGAGCACCCGCATGGGTGCGCACTCCGCAGTGAAAGGCCTCAGGATGGTTTTCTGTGGCTGCCCTAACATGTCATCACCACGCATGTTTGCTCTCTATCTCACAGTCCTGTGGGCCAGCAGGCCGCAGGCCACACTTAATGGAAACCAAGGGATCAGCAGGGCTGTGTTCCTTTCTGGAGCTTCTAGGGGATAGTCTGTGGCTCATTCAGGTGGTTGGCACGGCCCAGTTCCTGCAGCTGTAGGACGAGGCCTCCATTTCCCTGCTGGCTCTCAAGAGCAGCCGTTCCCAGCTACTGGAGGCTGCCTGCGATCCTTGGCTCAGGGCAGCATCTTCTAAGCCAGCCGCCGGGGTTCCCCTCTTCCAAGCCAGCCATGGAGGGGCCGTCTCCTTGAATGTCACATTCTCTGGACCCTTCCATCGCTGCATCTCAGGCTGACTCCTCTGCCTGCCTTCTCCACTTTCACACGCCCTGGTGCTTTTTGAGTCCACCTGGGAAACCCAGCACCCTCTCCCTGTCCTTGGCTCTGTGGCCTGATCGCTTGGCCATGTGACATATTCACAGGCTCCAGGGAGTAGGACATGAGCATCCTTGAGGCCAGTACTCTGCTTACAGATGTTTTCTCCCTTGTCCTTTCACCTTTTAAAATGACATTTTTCGGACATAAAAGTTGCACGTGTGTCTGTATAATATGTAAACATACACATTCGTGCAGCCAGATCTCCTAGCCTTGTACTTGTAGAATCCTTGCCCTTCACACTCAGGGCTTTAAGCCATCTGGAATTGACTTTTTTCTGTACAGTATCAGAAAGAGACCGAAGTTCATTTATTCTGTATAATCGGTGCCCTCACTCCGTCTAACAAGCGCACACCGTTTCCTCGCCAACCCTCAGGGCCTTGTCATTTAGCAAAGTGCCGTTTATCCGTGGGTCGATTTCTAGGCTCTTGCTGCCCCGTTGGTCTTTCCTCCAAGGTCGCATCATCTGATGTTCCCTTTTGCTTTCTCAACAGTGAATATGACATTTATGGGTTTAGGACCGTCCCAGAGGATGATGAGGAAGAGAAGCTTGTTGCCAAAGTCCGGGCGCTGGACTTGAAAACGCTGCACCTGACGGAGAACCAGGAGGTGTCCACCGGGGTCAAGTGGGAGAACTACTTTGCGAGCACGGTGAACCGGGAGATGGCGTGCTCCCCAGAACTGAAGGGCCTCATCCGGGCGGGTGTTCCGCATGAGCACCGATCCAAGGTGTGGAAGTGGTGTGTGGACCTCCACACACGCAAGTTCCGGGGCAGCACAGAGCCCGCGTACTTCCAGATGCTGCTGCGGAAGGCGCTGGAGAAGCAGAACCCTGCATCCAAGCAGATCGAGCTGGACCTGCTGCGGACACTACCCAGCAATAAGCATTACGCGCGGCCCACCTCCGAGGGCATCCAGAAGCTGCGCAACGTGCTGCTGGCTTTCTCCTGGCGCAACCCGGATATTGGCTACTGCCAGGGCCTCAACAGGTGGGTGTGCAGCCTGGGGCGCCCACCCTTGGGACCCATGCGCCTGCCGGCTTCTCCCACCTGCTTCAGTGGGAAAAGCCGATGCTTTGAGGAGCACAATGGCAGCAAGCGGCTTCAACTATGTGGTATCCCCATGCTAGAGTAATTGAGAGAAACGTGCTTTCGGAAAGTGTCAACATCAGACTCGTGTTAGAACCACTAGAATTCTCGGTTTGACCCTGAGCCAGGTTTTGGGCAGAGTAATTGCATATAGACCCTGATGCACGAGGTAAAACCCGCGGTCACCCCTTGTTCATACAGGATCTTTGTGCATCAGCGAGTCACCCCAGACGATTTGCTGGCCTTGAAGAACCCAAACTTGTTTTCTTTGGACCAGGCCCTTCCCTTGCTAGTCCAGGTTTCCTGTTCTGAGCTGAGCGGGACAGGTGGGCTGGGGAGTCCCACTGCCCTCTGGAGCTGCTCCCATGTCTGGACTCCGTGCTCACAGTAGCCTCTCTCCTCACATCTGCTCCTTATCTGCTGACATGCTTTCTGCTGCCTCTCAGTGCCATCCACAGCCACCTGGGTAGCCCTATTGTATTGAAAGCAGGACCAGGCTTGTTAGGAATGTGGGTAGAGTGTGAGGAGAGGCTCTGTGTGTGTCCTTCCAAAATTCCCTCCACCACATGCATGAACTGAGTCTTGAGTCTGACATTCGCTCCGGCTGCTCCTGGACCTCGTCTGTGCCAGATGACAACCTCCAGACGCAGGTGGCTGTTGGCATCTAAGATGGGGTATTGCAGGAAGGAACATTTCAAACTGGAATATTACTTAGCTAGGGCCCGAAACCATTTGGTTCCAGGAGGTCATTGCCCTGTGGTGGTGAGGACAGGGCAGCCTCTCTGTGCCCTGGGTGAAGGGACCCCTGGCTGCTCTTTAGAGACCCATTTTTTAAGAAGCCTGTAAATAGGACACTGCCAAATGAAGTAGTTTGTGCTAAAATCCGCAGCTCACATTGTATACTTGGTCTGAAAACTCCCAGAGTTTAAAACCTCAGGAACCCTGGGGCTCCTGCAGGACAGGGGTGTGGCTGTTTAGGGAACAGCAACACCCTATTTACCTGGCGTTGCCATGGAATCGGTTCTTCCAGAAAACTCAAGCTTTCTCTCTGTACTTCAGTCTCCACTTAGGGCCCCTACACTTCCACCATCTCTTTAGTGCACTGCGTACATGCCTCTGGGAGCCCAGAACTTCAGTGAAGACTGTTAGCCTTTCCTATTCCTAAGAGGTTCATCTGGGGCATCCTCGGAGGCCCTCCAGGTTCAGGAGTCTGTGCTCCCTGGTGGCCTCAGGGCCGCGCATTTGGTCTCTGCGCTCATGTGTCCCATTTCTCCCTCTTGTCTGCCGGCTGTCACCTCTGTACTCCATCTCACTCATGCCGCTGGGGCATCCCCTCCACCCACCCAGGTCTTTTCTTTTTACCCTTTGAGATGAGTTCATTCCAATTTTATCTAAGGAAAGAAAACAGTCTGTGAAGTGGCTTTAAGGTTTTCCTGTACGTGACACAGAAGCTTCATGTCATGAGCGAGGTCCTTGGATTTGATACGTGGACAGAGCTGTTCTCCACGCGTCCCTTCCTTCTGCTCTGAATGCCTGTTCGGGGCCAAATCTGGGACTGATGGACAAGTCACCTCTTGAGTGTTGCTGTGAATCTCTAGACCTGAAACTCCACAGCAGCGGCTGTGGGGTCCCTGGTCCTGCCCAGTGTTGTCCTGTGCATGCAGTTCCCATGGGAAGCTCCTTAGTGGTTCTGTCTGAAGCCCCGTGTCAAGCAGAATGGTGTCAGGAAAGTTGTTTTTAAACCATCCTGTCTCTTACAGTCACCTCTGCGTTTTTTGTGCATAAAAGGATTAGCTGCATTTACAAAAATCTTAAAATGAAAACACTTCTTTTTAACAAGGCCAGTTGATCATTGGGAAACAGTTCCATCATTTTTAAATGAAAACTAAGTGCAGGGCAGGGAGGGGATGTAGCTTTGCTCTCAAACCCGAGGCAGTGCCTCACTTGCCAAGGTGCTTACTGTGCTGTTTGTGGGCAAGCTGGGAGCGGACATCTCTGTGAAGCCTGGCCGCGCTGCCCACCTCCCCCC
>JAQQAC010017683.1:24279584-24383752 GCA_029783875.1 Phataginus tricuspis | reverse complement strand
CCCCCCAGTGCTGGCTCTGACCTTGTTCTCTGCTTGCTTGTAGGCTGGTGGCCGTGGCCCTCCTGTACCTGGAGCAAGAAGACGCGTTCTGGTGTCTGGTCACGATAGTGGAAGTATTCATGCCTCGAGACTATTACACGAAGACTCTCTTAGGATCCCAGGTACTTCTGGACTTGCTGTACCCCAGTCAGCAACGTGTACAGTTAGAGCTGAAATGTGACCTGCATTAAGCCTTGGTGGGGGGCCCGTGCACACGGCTTCAGCAACTGAGCCCCGAAGAAGGTGCACAGCAAGGCAGGCGCCCGGGAGGCCAGGCAAATATAACATTACATTTGCACCCTGCCCTTGGAGGGTCCACCTCACTGCCTTCTGTTACACCTCTACCACCCACCCCATTTGCTCCCAGGCCAGAACCTGCTGGCCTGCACTCCTCTTTCCCACTCCCACTGTGGGGACCGGCCTGACCACTGCCCTCTGCCTGGTGGTGGAGTCTGTCCGCCACCTTGTCCCCCACCACTGCTGGGCCCCGGGCCCTCCTCCCCCCGCCCAGCCCTGCCTGCCCACTGAGCTGCTGGGAGCAGTGGGCCTGGGACAGGACACGTTGCTCCGGGAACGTGCAAGCACGCGGTTATGCGGTTCCTCGGTTCCTCGGCCGCTGCCACCATCGCCCTGCTTGCCACCCTAGGAAGCCCACCCGAGCTTGCAGGCCCCTTCCTTCCTCTGGGGCCCCGCCTTCCCAAGGCCACTTGAGGCCGCCTTTGGTCCTGCGGCTCTGGCACAGGCCTCGGTGACAGCAGGTACTTTTCTAGGTGGCCCTCGTGCCCTGAGGGCTGTAGCCCAGCCACACAGGTCCCCAGCACCACACACAGGGTGGGCATCTCAGCCTCCAGGAGCTCCTTGGTGGGAGCCTGGCCTTCTAGGGGTGGGGGGCTTTCCTCCTATGGATGGGTCCCTCTCCCAGCTTCATGGATGTTCACGGATCCCGGGTGAAGTCTTGGGTCTCCCAGTGGTCACTTTGCCAATTAGCCGAGTGGTTGTTTTTAGGGGGAGTAGCGTGTGAGCTAGGAAACCATGGCGGCTGATGAGGAGGTGTCCCTGTCAGGGGGGACTGAGAGGACAGTGTTCTAGGTATTCATGGGCACCTGGGCACTGAGAGCTTGAGAGATGCAATGGAAGCTCAGAAGGGTCAGCGTTTCAGAAGCACTGGTCTGAGCTCACTGAGGGGCATGTGGCCGGGGTGGAGGCAGGCCCCCTCCTCTGAGCCAAGGAGCGGGGCCGCCTCGCCTAACGTCTGTGTGCCTCAGCTTCCCCGTGCATGCCGTGTGCCCCCACAGAGAGCCTGGGGGGACACGTCACAGGAGCTCCTTAGAACATTATAAAAACTTGCTGGAGTTATTGCTGATGGTGTTACTATGGGCAGAAGGGACATGAATTCAAAGTGCTTCTTGCCTCACGCCGTCACATGAACACGACTGTGACTCCCTGGAGCTTTCTTCCCTGACTGTAGAAGTGACAGACGCTCACTAAGGAGAATTTGGTGACATGGAAAAGGCTACCCTGCCCACTGGAGAACCCAGTTAGCATGTGATGTTTTTCCTGTTGGCATTCCATTTGTTTCCAATACATCAGGCATCCAGACTCAGAGCACAAGGTACCCTGGCTGTCGCACCCTGTAGCCTGAGCATCCTTGTACCATCAGATACTTTCTAGCCATCATGTTTGGTGGCTGTGTGACACTCCATCGGGTGAGTGGACATGCAGGCCACGCTCTGCTATCCGCGCCCTGGAGGGAAGGCTGCAAACGTCCTGCCGACGGCTCCGCGCATCTGGCCCTGTTCTCCCCGCCTGTCCAGGGGCCTCCCGCCCTGCCTCTCTCCTGGTCAGAGCTTCTTGGTGCCTCAGTTGCCTGCTGCAATTTTCAGGCACGGGTAGAGGAATCGGTGTAGAAGGTTTGCACCAGCTTTCCTGCCAAATGAAACTGCAAAGGCTAGAACGGAAGGTGACATGGTGCGTCTGCTGCGTGGGGTTGGTGTCATTTGTGAGCATCTGTTCTGTTCTGTGCTGACCCACAGCGAGGCTCCCTGTGGGCCAGGAAGGCTGGGAAAGGCCGCGGCTGCGGCCTGCTCCTCCGTGCGATGCTCTGGCTTCTGCCAGGCTGTGCTGCCTCACCTGGTACCCCTCCCGTCAACCTCTGCCCCCCATGATGCTGTTTGTCCCCCAGGCCTGGCCGGGAGCCTCCGTGGCTGTGAACGCTCTCTGAGCACCTCTTTGGCAGAGCCCTGACCTCCAGCCCTGTCCACACGCCCGGCTGCCCACTCATCTTCGAGCTCCTTGAGGTCAGGGCTCTGCCCAGCGCCGGCTCTGACACAGCAACTTTGGTAGTTTGTGTCTCCCATCATTCCCACAGCAGCCCCACGAGAGATGGACCATTGTCTGCGGGTGAGACTCAGAGCTGCCCGAGGCCACCCGCTAGTAAGTGGTAGAGCTGAGCTTGATGCTCGGTCCACCTGTCCTGGGTCCCTGCCAGCCAATAAATAGTCACTGAATGGACCTGTGGCCCCAGACTTGGCTGCACAGCCCGTTCACCCGTGTCCCCCACCCCATGCTTGCATGTGGATCAGCCGGACTGTCTGTCCCCCCAGCCCTTGCCTGTAGCCTGTTTTTACAGAGCATTTTGAGTGTAGGTGTGGGTTTCAGGCCACAGAACCCAACCCCCACCATTCCCTGGGGAGAGGGCTGGATCAGCCGGCACCGAGCGCCTGCAGCGTGTGGGTCAGCCGCTCTGGGTGAGCCCACCATGCCCTGGACACAGCTGCGTGGCTGTGCATTGTGACGGGAGGCGCCCCGGGGCCTCAGCTTGTTTGCAAGGTGCTGTGGCAGGCCCCATACACGTCTCCCTTCTGCTCCCTTTCCAGGTGGACCAGCGAGTGTTCAGAGACCTCATGAGCGAGAAGCTGCCTCGGCTGCATGCTCACTTTGACCAGTACAAAGTTGACTATACCCTCATCACGTTCAACTGGTTTCTAGTGGTGTTTGTGGACAGCGTCGTCAGCGACGTCCTCTTTAGAATATGGGACTCCTTCCTCTATGAGGGGCCAAAGGTGGGTCTGTGCTGTGCGGCTGTGGGGCGCCAATGCCCGCAAGGGGCCGGCCCGCCTGGGGCGTGTGGGGGCCGCCGCAGGGCCACAGCGGTCCTGGCAGCCTGCTGGAGGCAGGTCTGGGAGGCCACCATTTGCTCATTCATCAAACACAGTCCGAGCCGAGCCCTGGGCCAGGCGTGGGGGCTCGATGCCTTGCAGTCTGAGCCTCACCTTCGGATGACTGTCCCCACTGTGTGACTGAGGAGCAGAGGCTCGGGGACAGACTCGGGGGGCTGACCTCAGAGCCTTACTGCCCACGAGCCTCCCACCCAGCCTATTTTATGTTTTTAAGAACTCAGTTTGTGAATAAATAACACAGGATAAACTCAAACCATGGGACTGAGGGCATGCAGCAGAAAGGTGTGTCTGTATCACGGGGTTTTTTTTAAACTTACTGTGTTGTGGAGATGGTTCCACATCAGAGCATATACATGTTTCTGGTCTCCTGCCTTTTCGGTCTGTGCTGTGGTGACCACGTATAATCACGTCCCCCCCTGCATTTGCATCTGTAGGTCTAGGCCTCGGAGTGGGTCATGGGTAAATCCGTCTGCAGTTTTTACCAAGAGTGCCAAATTGCCCTGCAGGGGGGCCTTACCAATTTCTACTCCCACCAGCAAATTTTGAGTGTGTATATTACCATATACTCTGCCCAACAGTAAGTTATCAGCTTTTTAATTTTTAAAAAAGAATTCTCAAGCAGAGACTATCCTGCATTATTATTTTCCCTGTTGAGCCATTAGTAGGGATGTTAAGAGAAAGAAAACCTGTTTAAACTGTAAATATTGCTTTCTGAAGCAGAGAAAGTGCAGGCTGGTGCAGACCAGCCAAGCCAGTAGATATGGGCAAAGCCGTTTGCACCAAAGCTGCTTGAACTCGGGAGACTGCCCAGAGCCTGCTCTCTAGCTTCAGACACAGTGCCCCCTGAACAAATCAGTTTTTAAGAATCTCTCTCACTACTTAAAAGTCAGTAATTCAGCCCCTAGTTTCAGTAGCTGAGATAAAAACTGCCACTGGAGGTGGAGCTTTCTAAGAGTCTCAGAATCAAAGGACCCTGGTTTTGATTTTGTTTAAAAATAGTTTCTAGTTCTGTGCACCTTATGATGAGAAATGTTAGTTTAATGGGCAAGGACTCCACAGAGGTCTCTCCAGAGAGCTGATCTTTCTGTAAGAAAGGTGTTTCCCCCGTGGAAGTCAGGGGTCTGCCCCAGGGTGGGTGTGCAGGTGCTCGCTGGCCCTGGGGAGGCCTGGACGGCCCAGAACTGGTGCTTCTCTGCTTACAGGCCTCCCTGTCTCCCTGCAGGTCATTTTCCGTTTTGCCCTGGCACTTTTCAAGTACAAGGAAGAGGAGATCCTGAAATTGCAAGATTCAATGTCCATCTTCAAGTATCTGCGCTATTTTACTCGCACTGTCCTCGATGCTCGGTGAGTCCTGGGCGAGAGTCCCAGGTCCCTCACAAGCTCTGACCCCCAGGAGAGTGCAGCTAGGGTACTCCTTTGGAGGGGTGGGGATGCCAGGTGGCCTGCAGGATGAGGGAGGCATAGGAGGACAGTGAGCAGGACTGGCAGCTGGGGCCACGGGGTCCAGGTGGGAGGGGCGGGGGCCTGGAGCGAGGAGCCCCAGGCGGGGAGGGGGCCGAGGAGGTGGAGGCGGGCTGAACTTGTAGGAGCCCTGGCTTCCTGGCCTGGGCCACCAAGCTCCAGGCTGGTTTTGCCCCTTCCTCCCCAGCCACGTGGTCGCCACCTGGCCATGTGTCCCCAACTACTTGTGGCGGCCACCCTGGCTCCACTGACCTGTGCTAGCAGGGTGGATGGGGAGGGCCTCTCGAATGCTAGGTCGTGTGGAAACCCACCTTTGTGCAGGTAGTATGAGCACCTGGCAGCTTATGCACCAGACGTGGGCTCCTCTGTGAAGACCACGAGTCCTTTCATGCAGAAGTGCATGGGGCTCACTGATGTTCTTCAGATTTTGACTGCAGCCCACAGTGGGAACTCGTGATCTCGTGGAGCCTTGGAGCAGGTCCTAGGTTGCGTGTGCCTGGGAGGAGAATTTGTCGAGATATCTGTGGTTCTTGCTAGAGGTCTGTGCTCTGCACTCCAGAAAGCAGCTATTTCCTGCTAGGTTACATATCACACACGTAAAACACTTGTGTGGCCCACTAAATTGATTCCTCACTCCACTACGGGCCACAGTCCACCTGGTAACCAGTTGCCCCCAAGCTCACCCAACGTGAGCGGCGGGCTCCCTCTTGCTGACATCCAGACCACTGGACAGCCAGAGCGGGGCCGAGCACCACGCCAACCAACCGACCCTCCGGCTCTTTGAGTGAGGCCACAGCACCGGGGCAGCACACAGTGGGAGCAGAAGGTGCTGGCTGGGGCATGCCTGGCGTCCTGGAAGTCCCCACTATTTTTAGAATCTTCTGGTTGGGAAGTGGATTTTAAGGATATTTTCAGACCTGTTGATATTTCAATCACAGTGACCTAAACTTTGCCAAATGAGAAAGGGCGTTTGCCTGAGAGATTGACTCTGAGTCCTGGAACGACCTCTCCAGTGTTCGCTAATCTCACATAGATTGCAACCCCAAGAATGGCCTTACGTGAACTTCACCCCAACAGCCAACGTGTGGAGGGCATCTTGGCCCAAGGCTGGTCCTGCTCAGCCCCTGCGGGCCTCGTGCCCGCCCACCGGCCAGTCCCCCGTGGTCTCGGCAGGTGCCTGGGCTGTGCGCTCCTACAGCGCCACCTTGTGGGGCCCTTGGGGCCGCCTCCTGCTGCCTGTCGGAGTCGCTGTCATCTGGGCCCAGGACACCTCCTCAGCGTGTGACAGAGCCAGGTGGCAGGGTTGCCAGGGTGGCACCGGGACCACAGGCCCTGGCCACCTCGGCACAGGGGCTTCAGCATGTTAATAAGCCCCCAAACTCAGTGGAACGTAGCGGGTCCAGGAACATCAGTTCTGTGGTTCCCGATCATTTCCAAAAATGTGGGGGATCCTTACATTCAGGGGATGCTGGTTAAACGTTAACCGTAGCCGAGTCAGACGTCCAGAAGCATTGGCTACTAACCTCGACCACAGGGCACCTTCTCTTCTCTGAACTGGACCTTCCAGGCCCTGGCAGAGGCCGGTAATTTGCCGGCCTGCGTGTACAGGCCTCGCGGCGTGGCCTGCAGTGGCAGGACAAGCGTCAGGTGGTTTAGGGCCACGTTTTCTGTAGCAAAGGTCAGACAACTTAGGTTTCAGGTGGCAGAGCCATAGGAGGAACTAGGCTGGTCAGGCCTGACTCGAGCTCCCCAGCCAGCATTTCCTGTCACAGAGGCCAGCCTCGTGGGGCAGGAAGCAGACCCCGAGGAACCTAAGCTGAGTGGAGGCTGCAGGCCTCCCCTGTTCTAGAAGCGCCGGGACTCGGTGTCTGAAGCTGGCTTGCAGGAGAATCCTCCGGCTTGGAATTGGGAATCTTTAGAGAGTGGGTGTTTTAAATATGAAAGAGGAACATGCTAGACACACTCTCCCCACATCTGCTTCACAGGAACGGGTCAGGGGTCATTTCTGACAGACGGGGAGGGAGGCCCTGGTGACCTCTGTTCCATCATAGGCTCTCCTGGGTTTGCACCATGGGTGGCCTCTGGTACTACGAAGAGAAGCCTCTGGGGCCTGCAGACCCTGGGGGCAGGGGCCTGTGGAGTGGGGAACGGGCTCTGCCAGGCCCCCTGAGACAGCTGCAGCTAACATGGTCAGTGCTGGAAATCCACGCCAGGCCTTGGGTCCTCTTAGTTCAGTTTCTGTTAAATCACTGGCCAGGGATTGGGACAAGTCACTGTGATTTTAAAGTGTTGACTGTAGGTTACCTGGGGGTGGTATGAAACACCACCTGCCCGTTTCTCTAGATTGTGTCTCCACACTTGTCACACAGCGGACAGGGCTGCAGTGCCCGCCAGGTTTGCTTGGGCATAGGTCATTCCGTCCGTCTGTCCGACGGAGTCTAACCGCCCAGCCTCGCGCTGGTTCCGAGGGCTCAGCAGGCCTGCCCCTGCTGTCACCCAGCAAGCGCCAGGCGCCGTCCTAGTGCTGGCAGGCGGCAGCTCCGGGGACCTCACACCCTGGCGGGTGGCACGGCTGTTACCCTCATACAGATGAGGCTCTGGAGGCCACAGACGGGTACCTGTCCGTCTGCGCCACACAGGCGGTGTTCAGGGCCTGCCTGGGTAGCCTGTGCATGAGGACTAGGCCCAGGGGGACATACCTACGTCAGGCCCTCTGGGGTCCAGGGTCTACCTCTCAGCACCCCTGGACTCCACTAATACCCTGTCCTGTGTCCTACCAGGAAGCTGATCGGCATCTCCTTTGGGGACCTGAACCCGTTCCCCTTGCGTCAGATCCGGAACCGGCGTGCCTACCACCTGGAAAAGGTCCGGCTGGAGCTGACAGAGCTGGAGGCCATCCGGGAGGACTTCCTGCGTGAACGGGACTCCAGCCCTGATAAGGGGGAGCTTGTCAGCGACGAGGAGGAGGACACCTGAGCACCAGCCGCTGCGCCTGCTGTCACCCCCGTGGCATGCTGGAGGGGGAGCTGCAGGCCCTGCTCCCTCAGAGCCAGTGTGCAGCGCCATGGTCTCTGGAGGCCTGCTGGGCTGATGGCCAGAGGCACACGGCGCTTTCTCATCCTGCTCGGGCCCTGATGTTTACAGCTGTCTTTTGCACAGTGCTGGGTTACACACGTCCCCGTCATGCTTCTGCCCGAGGGCTCGTTGTCGGGCTTCCCAGACGGCTCTTCTCAAGATTCTGTTCACAGCGTCCGTCAGTGGTGTTGGTGACCCCCCAGAAAACCCCACCCTGTGCCTCCTGGACAGAGGGGATAGTCGTGGGCATCTTCTGCACCATCGCTCTGTGGAGGATGCCTGCCGCTTCGGATGCCCCCAGGCCCGGCAGAGGCTAGCATGAAGAGAGATCCCCCAGTGCTTTCAACCCGCCTGCCAGCCACTGCCCGTTTCCAAGCAACTTTGTCTCCTTCAGCACAGCCTTTCAAACCATGCCCGCAACCTGCCCCAGGGCTGGCTCTGCACCGCTCCACACCTGCTTCCCACCAGCAGCCGATCTTGGCATCAGTCTGCCCTGGCCCTGCCACCCTCTGCCTGGCCCGGCTCCACAAGGCTTGTGAAAATCTCTTGCCACCTGAGAGCTGACTCTGAGAGTCGTTGTCCATGAATTGGGTGGATCCCCAGGAATCTGGGTCACCATGTGGAGCGGGTGAGCAGACAGACCTTGGCTGTAGGCAGAGGAAGCGTCCCTGGGGAGGTTTGCAGGCTGGCTGCTGAGCAAAGGTTGTGGGGCTGCTAGAAGCTGGGGCTTCTCCGGAGCATCCTGGGTTCCTGGCATCTGGGCTGGGATGGCAGGGAGGCCGGCAGCCAGGGCCTGTGGCTGGAAGTGCCTTTGCTGGGGCCCTAGCTGTGGTGAGACTGCCCAGAAGTGCCCCCCAGGCCAGCACAGGCTTCACTCATGGGCCCAGCTGCCCCTGGGACTCAGCCTCTTTGAATCCCTGGAAAAGGGGCTTTGCTCAAGGAAGGTTGCTATTGCTTAATCACTCCTGGACCACCCCTGATGTAGAGGGGGGAGGCTTCCTGCACAGTGTTAGTCAAACGTGAAGGCAGCTGTTTTAAGTGGTGTCCCTCTGCCTAGGAAACGGGATGACCCTTAGCTGATGTGTATCAACCCAACGGACTCAGAGTCAGGTGAAGTGTTTTTCACGTGTGGTTTTCTGTTCTGTCCACCGTCCAGCAGTGTTGTGGCCAGGTGGCATCTCTGCATAGACTGAGCTCAACTTTTCGGTCTTCAGTTAAATTTGTTAATTTGGTTTTTCACTGTGTAGAGGGAGCTGGTCTCTGTATTTAGTCAAAAGCCTTTGTCTCTTCAGGTACCAAAAACACGTTTTAGCAGTTTGGGAACAGCTTTGGCCCCTCAAGGACGTCTTTCCACGGGACCAGCTGGGCTGCTGGAACACCCCCCCCGACCCCGCCCCTACCTCCCCGTCGCTGTCGGCCGAGGGGACAGCAGCCCAGGAGGGGCCGAAGGAAGGGGTCGGCCCCCACCTGTCCTCACGCTTTAGTTCCCCAGTTGCTTCCCTAGGAAATGCTTTGTCCTGGATCTGAAATGCCGCCTCTAGGGACAGGCTTGTCTCGCCCTGGAAGAGGCGTCTTTGGAAGCACCTGGATGCCCGAGGTCCTGGGCCCGTAGTATGTGGCTGGAGCCCTTGGTCTAGGCCGGTTTCCAGGCAGTAGGCAGGAGTGGGGGTGGGAAGGGGCTGGGGCGCTTCCTTGCAGACTCTCTTCTCTGGAAGGAGCCCAGCGGAAATGCTGGCCTGGTGCCAGACAGGCTGCGGGGTGGACTTCCCCAGAACCACAGGGACTGCCCTCCCCTTGTGCTGAGCATAGTTCTGTGCCCCCAGGTCGGCCTTCCCGACAGGTGCTGCCCTGGAGCCTGCGGGGATCTGGTGGCTGAGGCTGCAGGCCTGGGGCTGGGAGAGACTCTGCTCTCTGCTCAGCCCCAGTGTGCACGGCCAAGGGGAACTCTCTCTTCATCCAGGCGGGAATTGCCCGCTTTCATATTGAGGGCTTGTTTTTTATGGGTTTAGTATCTGTTAATACATTTGTATATTTTCACTACAGTTTATATTTTTATAGGCTATTTTTATCAAGGTTTTTCTAGATCATACCTATTTTGTATAAGTTCTGTGTGCACGACCCCTATGTGTCTGTGAGCCTGAGTCCTCTGAAGCTCCCCCCACACTGTGGGCCCTAGACCCCCGCCCGCCCTGCACTTATGCACGACCGCCCCACCCAGTGGGCTCCGGTCTGACAGCTAGTCATGCTGACAGCCAGGCTGTCTGCTGCTGAGAACGACCCCAGTTCAACTGCGTTTTATCGACATAGGAAGTGTTCTAGGCGGATAGCCAGTCCATGTTCTCCTTTTTAACTCGGTGTTTGTACTGCTGCACCAGCCCTCACCCCTCACTTTCTGCAATGTTTCACTGCATGTGGGCCAGCAGCTGGGCCTGCCTGGGGTGTGCCTGGGGTGGGGGCTGGCTGCCGGCCCGAGGACCTGAGGGGCTGCCCAGGGACCCCATGCATGTCACAGCACCTCTGTGCTTATCAAGTACAGCTTTGGAATTGTCATTCTAGAAGGTGAAATAAATAATTTGTATGACCTTCTGGATTGGCATGTGGCCACTTGTGAGGGCTCAGCCACACGGCCTTGGAAGGCGGGGCAGGGCTAATGGAGCCTCTCCGACCCACCTGCCACATTTCTGCGTCCCTGCCCTTGGTTTGCTCTGGGGTGGGTGGGACCAGAAGGCCTGAGAGCCACGGCCGGCTGTGGGTGGGGGCTGGGAGCACCGAGGTGGGGGCCAGGGGCTGGAGCCACGCTGGTCCGGAGCAGCCCCCGCCTTCCACCAGCTGTGGCGTGCCCAGCCTGAGTCATGGGTTGTTTGCCTCCCGCCTGGCCGCACGCCCAGCTGCTTCTGGGGACGCCACCCCTCATCCCCCATCATCGGAAAAACACCCGAAGATGATTAAGACCAAATGTCTTCCCACGGTGTGGGGAGGTGCTCCGAGACCCCAGCCCAAGAACAGTGGCAGAGCTGGGCCAACTCGAACAGGGCCCCATGCAGTGACCTGTGACCCCTGTGCAGGGGTCGGAGCCCATAAGCAGAGGCCCTGCTCGCAGACCGAGGAGAGCCCTGGGAACCCCTTACTCAGAGTGGGTCCCCGGGACCTCCTGGGGCTGGCCAGCTGCTGCAGACAGGCAGGAAGCGAGCCTGTCACTCCACCCGTGGACTGTGCTGTGATGTCCAGACGGGTAGAGCCCCCAGCGCCTCGCTTCCCTGAGGGGCCTCAGCAGGCACCCCCGCAGGGCCTGTGCAGAGCCATCTTCCTGCCCAACAGGAGGGCTCCGCACGGGGCAGCCCGGAGCCCAGACTGCGAGGTGGGCTGGAGGCCCTCAACGGCTCACCTCCCTCAGAGCCGTGGGCTTCTCACCCGAAGTTGGGGTCCTCGCTTCAGCCCCGGGGGGCAGCTGGGCGGCCTCTGGGGCAGACACTTGCTAACTGCCTCAGCCTGGTAGTTTTTCTTGGTCTCAATCCCCAAGGAGTGGTTCTCGGTGCCCCTCCTTCTGCCAGCACACACCTAGCCAGGCGGGGCGAGGAGCCTAGGGCGCGTGCCCTCAGTGCCACGCTGCCGTCTGCAGAATGGAGTGTGAAGGTGTGCACAGTGGGACTGGGCCTCTGAGCCTCAGAAGGGTGATTGTGCCCCCCAGGAGCAGGTGTCAAAGGGCCAAGTCCACAGCTTATGCTGGAGGCAGGGGCTGGGGTCTGCACAGGCCACTCCTTGAGGCGGGGCTGGGCCCAGGATGGTCCACCCCTTCCCCACCTGCTCCCACAGCCTGGCTCCATGGGGGCTGTGGTGGGCAGGCACTAGGCAGCTGGGTCCCAGGTCGGGGTAGCAGGCACCCAGCCCAGGGCCGGCAGGGAGGAGACACCTGGGTCATGGCCACGGCCAGCCCAGCCCATCTCTCAGCATGGAGACCAGACAGGAGGGGTGGAGGAGGGCGTGGCTGGCCAGTCTGCCCCTCTCCTATCCTCCCAGAGGCTAACGCACCCCATGCTCCCCCTCCTACTGGGTGCAGGTGCATTAACAGATGAAGCAGAGGGGGCCAGGCAGTGCCTGTGGGGTTCCCAGACCCCTCACCATCACTCCAGGGCTAGACCCTGCTGCTCGAGGCAGGGCATGGCTCCATCCCTGTGAACATGGGTCCTTGGGGGCCTCGGGGTAGGGACGTGGGGGGCCTGAGCAGGGCCGAGGAAAGAGTGTGAGCCCCCATGGCCTTTGCCAAGCTGTACCCCTACCCAGGAATTCTTCCCGCCACCCGTCACCACCCCTCTGAGCCCTGCATACATCTCCTCCAGAAAGCCCTCTGCTCTGCCTCCCACAGCCTTCCTACCAACATTCTTCGGGAGAACCATTTGCTCCTCACCCAGCTGACCTCCCAGAGGAGCCTATGGGAAGGTGCTACTGGAATGGGTGGTGGCTTTGGGGCAGAGGAGTGGGGCTCTAACTTGACCTCCCCCACCCTGTCCAAGAGGAAGCCAAGCTGTGCTTTGAAATGGTAGATGCTCTTTATGTTTATCATCACTGCAAATATTACACAAACTGTTAGAATAAAAAAATACTTCTTCTTGGGGGAGGGAGTCCCCAGCCTGCTGCAGGCAGGGGCCGGGGTTAGCACCAGAGGAGCACGAGGGCCGGCTCCACCGCAGCCTGCATGGGGAACTGAGGTCTGTGCGTCGGTCATCTGTGTGCGTCCCGGCCTGGCTGCAGGCCCCATGGGTGTGGGTCAGCGGCGGGCGGCCTGCTGATGGCCGCAGGTCGGGGGCAGGAGCTGCAGCACTGGGCGCGGACGGTGGGCAGCTGGCAGTGGCCCAGGAGGCGCAGCATCTCGCAGAAGCCAAAGGACAGGCGGTCCCGCTCACAGCCTGGGGCAGGGCAGGGTGGGTCAGGGCCGCCTGCTGGGCACCAGCACCTGGGGTGGAGGGGCCCCGGGATTTCACCTGGGCCATCTGCTCTCCCTCAGCAGCCTTGGGGGGCTTCTGCAACCCCCAGCAAATCAGCCCCATTTCTTGAGTTGCAGAGATGTCCCTGTCCCTCCAGCCCTTGGCCTGACCATCCCAGCCGGGACTCTGAGGACTGGTCCAGCTGGGTTCCAGCTTACAGAAGAAAGGCCCTGAAGCCCAATCCTGACACTGGAGTGCTCACTAGATGCCAAAGAGTGTCACCCAGCGCAACCCTGCTCACCAGTGCCCTCGACGGATCCTGGCACACAACTGAAACCCCACTGCACCTGCCCTGTTGTGCCCCCCTGACCCCCTGCAGCCAGGCGGGCTGCACTAAGCCTCAGCTGCTGGGTCACAGGCCAGAACAGAGTCCCAGCCCAGCCAGGGATGGAGGCCCGGAGATGGCCGTGTCACCCAGGCCTCCTGGGGAGGGAGGCGGGAGGCGAGAGGCAGCAGGCTGGGCTGGTGGGGGCTGAGGCTCGCTGGCCCCCACCCTGTTCTCTGAGCTATTTTGGGACGTGCTTTGCTTCCAGGCCCCTGGCCTTGCTCCCACGGCTGCTGCCGCTGACAGCCCCCAGCTGCCCTGCTCGCTCCAGCAGACATCCTGGGGGAGGAGGAACCAGGACAGCCCTGGGTCTGGGACATCCCTGGCAGGCAGAGGGCACATGGTGGCAGGCAGCCCCGCGGGCCAGGGAGCAGCTCTGGGCTGCACTCCTGCTGCCCTGCCGCCTGTTCCTGCTGTGGGACCTGAGGCAAGCTTCTTAACCTCTTGGGAGACCTCTTTCCTGCTCCTCCGTCAGGAGCCCCCACCTCACAGGCAAACATGTGGCCACGCTGTGTCAGCACCTGACCGCAGTGACCACATGCCCTGGAGTTTCCAGGCTTCCCCAGTGTCCTGCCACACAGCTCATGAGCCATCAAAACATCCTGGGGACTCGGGGCCATGGCGTCCAAGCCACCTCCCCGCTGGCCTCCACCGTAAACGCCACCCTTGGGACAGCACATGGTTCAGCCACATGACCACCCCACACCCCTCTCAGCCCTCCCTGACCTCCAAGAGAACCTTCCGGACCAGTCCTGTTCTAGGCACCAAAGGCCTCAGTTCCCCCTTTTCCCCCCGGCCCTAGCCAGCTGGAGCCACAGCTGTCAACTGCCCGTCAGCCCTGAGCCCAGCATGCAGGGCCAACAGTAGCCGTGGCCCGCTCCACCCTAAGGCAGGCACCACGGCGCCAGCAGCCAGCCGGGTGTGCCCAGGAGGCGCTCTGAGACGCGCATTGCGTGACTGCTGCGGGCGGGCACAGGGCACTGCTGCTGGGCCACGGGCAGCAGGGCACGGGCCACCACTGGTGGAAAAGGCAGATTGGGGCCGATCCCCAGAGGCCCTGAAGGCCAGCACGAGGGCCACAGGCCGTCCCGGGCTGGGGGGGGCAGGTAGCCTGTAAGCGCAGAGCTGCTGGGTTCTCCAGCTGACAGAGGCGGCCCCTCATCCTGACCTCAGCAGGTGACAGTGGCCACACCGAGGCCACCCAGCTGCGAGGGGCACGGCTTCCTGTGCCCAGCACTGCTGGGGCAGGCAGGCCGCAGGAAGGGAGTGGCCCACGTGCTCAGGCCCTTCACGCAGGAGGCCCCGGATGGCCAGGAAGGGACCCAGCAGGACCTGGAGAGGACCCTTCCTGTTGTTACACTCCAGGAAACCCCTGGCCAGGTAGCAATTGGCCAGAGAGGGGCTGGGGGCTCACCCAGGCCTGGTCTCCACCCAGGTTCAGGGGCTCCAGCCTCAGTCTTGGGGTAGCGGAGGGAGAAGGCTTGCCCGAGGGCACAGAGCAACCCGGCTGGGGCCGCTGCCCCACTGCACCCTGAGCCAGGGCGGGCACACTCACGGGGAGGCTCGGTGAGCTCGCAGTCCCGGGTACCGCACGGCCGGGAGCTCTCCGGCCAGGCCTCGTGGTCACACTGGCCGCTGTCTTCCTCGGGCAGCCCAGTCTGGGTGTTGATGCACTTGACCAGCCGCCGCTGGACGCCGCCGCCGCAGGGGGCTGAGCACTGCGGGAGGCAGGGGCGAGCGCCACAGGCAGTGGGCGTTGGGGGCTGCCCTCCTTGCGCCCCACCGCCCCTCCCTGCTCCCAGCCCCACCCCTCACGCCTCCCTGGAGGGTCTGGCCAGTCCAGGGCCCGCCCCACGGGCTCATTTGTGGAAGTGCACCTGTGGCGGGCGGGGGGAGGGAGGCCAGCCACACCTGCGAGGCCTCGGTGGGGGCTGCGGGGTGGAGGACCTGCCGCAGCGCGGGCAGAGGAAGGGAGGAGGCAGAAGGGCTCTCACCCAGGGCCCACCATCCCGAGTCGGGTTTATTCCTATCAGTCGGGATTAGAAATTTGCAAAAAGCCCTAAAAACAGTTCAGTCTGTGCCGACTGTGCAGGGCGGAGTGCCTCACTGTGTTACCTTTGCCCTGTCTACAGATAAGAAAACGGCCAGCAAGGCGAGATGACCTGCCGCGGTCACTCCACAGCCAGAGGACAGGGACAGACTCCTTAACCTCTGAGCCCCAAGCAGGCCTGGCATGAGGGGCCCTGCCCACCCTCGGCTTGTGGCCACCCTTGCGCCCCTTCTGCCCTCCGCCCTTGTGGAGTGAATGCCCCCAGTGTGTCATTCCTGCCCCGACCCTCTTCCTCCTGCGGCGTCCCTTCCTCGGGGAGCCTCCCCAGGCCGCGCCCCTCCACAGTGCCCTCCCCACGAACAGTGGGCGGCCGGGGCCCGGCGCCTGCGCCCTGTACACCTGCACCCCTGTGCCCTGCACACCCGCTCACCTGGCCCCAGGGTCCCACCGCCCACTGTGTGCAGGGCTGAGTGTTGCAGGGCTGCGTGCTGTTGGGTCTCAGTGCCTCCTCACACAGGCCTGGCTCTGGGCAGGTCACCAGACGCTGCTGCTCGCCACCGCCACAAGCCTCAGAGCACTGGGGGTGGGCAGGCGGGCAGGTCAGGCCACCACCAGGGTCTGAGGACCCCCCACCTCCCGCCCCACGCACCCGGCCTCACCTCCCTCCAGGAGGAGGTGTACCAGCCGAGGCAGGGCTGGGCTCTGCAGCGCCGGCGGGCGGGCGGCTTGGGGGGCCCCGGCTGGCAGTGGAAGGGCCTCAGCAGCCGGAGGTCCCGAGTGTCCACACACAGCACGTCCCGCACCGAGAAGCCCCCGCCGCAGCTGCGGGAGCACTGGGGGCCACGCACAGGACCGGGTGAGGGGTGTGGCAGGGGGCCAGGCCCCCGAACAGCCTAGTCAGAGCCCCCACAGGAGGGGAACAAAGTCGTGTAGGGGAGTCGCCTGGGGGGGGGAAGTACCCAAGAAAGGGTCCGGCCAGCAATGGCAGGTGGGGCAGGTAGCATCTGATGGGATGGTTCCAGACACCAGGAGGGCAGCATGGGGGGCAAAGACCTGCTGGTGGAGCCCTGCCCTTGCAGGCGGCGTCCACCCAGGCCTGCTGCTCAGTGCACGCACCTTACCCCAGCTGCCCTTGTACCAGGTGGCGCAGGGCCGCAGGTGGCAGCGGCGGGCGGGCTGGGGCCGGCCAGCGGGGGTGCAGTCCTCCTCTCGGCCGGAGCTGCAGCGCACAGGCCTCCAGACGGCGCCCAGGCCGCAGGTGGTGGAGCACTGCAGGGCAGAGGCCAAAGCCAGGGCACTGGCTGCCCGTCAGGCTGGGCGGGCCACAGGGGTGCCCAGGCCTGTCTCTGCTTCACAGATGCTCCACGCCCCCACCCCAACCCCTGACCCAGGAGACTGAGGACAAAAAGTCAAATCTCCGCAACAACTATCCCTGCTCTGGGGGCCCAGGGGAGGCCACCCAGCTGTTCTGACAAGGACCTGCCTCCCAGAGACACTGGGGGAGATCTGTCCATCACTGGCCTCAGCCTGTCCCTCCCCACCCCACAGTCAGGGGCAGCGATCATCTGGAGCCCCTGAGGACAGAGCCAGGGGCAAGCCCAGACCACCCCTGGAGGAGCTGGCTGGCCCGGGCAGCCCTGGGCCTGGGGCCGTGGGGGCCTCCCACCCACACAGCTGTCTGGGGGTCTCTTGGCCCAAATAGGAACGGTCATTCCCGGGGACCCCAGGCTGCTCAGGAGTCGGCCTTGGATGCCAGAGACAGGCAGACTTCCCCACCCTGCCTGAAACCACCCTTACAGAGGCACATGGGCAGCAGGACTGAGCTGTGCAGTGCCCTCACCTGGCAACCCCTCTACCCCCCACGGCTGATTCTCCAGCCCAGCGTCCCCAAGGGAGGCAGGCTTGGGCCCTGCTCTGCTGTCCTGCCTGAGGTCCTGCTCATGTCCCCAACCCCCCAGGCCATGCTCACCTACCTCGCTCCAGTTGCCGGCTTCCCAGCTGGCGTTCCCAGCAGGCAGCAGGTCTGCCGGGTCCCCCACCTCAGCTGGGCTGGGGCCCGGAGGCTGCACCCCAGGGGCTCTGCTGTTTTGGGCTGGCGTGGACGGCAGCACGGAGCTTGGAGGCACCTTAGGACTTGGGGGCTGGGGGCTAGGGGACCAAGGCTGGCCCAGGGGCCCTGGGCCTGGGGTGGCCACCCAAGGTGTGTGCCCTCGGCCAGACAGGTCTGTCAGAGGGGAGGTTCCTGGCACTGCTGGGGTCCGCAGGTCCCGAGGAGCCAGTCCTGGGGTTGAAAGGGTGGGGGTCCCTGGCTCCAGCGGGCTGTCCCTGCCTGGGGGCTCTGGCAGAGCAGCTGGGAGAGGAGCCGTCCCCACAGTGGGCCACAGCTCCCTATCCATGGGCCCCAGGCCGCCTTCCAGAGCTGGTTCCCAGACCACTGCCCTGCTTGTCCACAGCTCTACAGAGTCAGGCCTGGGCGAGGGGTGGGAAGGGCCGATGGGGGAGCAAGGGGGCAGCACGGGGCTGGGTCTCTGGGGCAGCGGGGACACTCTATGGCCTAAGGCCTCCTCATCGTCCTCAGAAACCTCATTGGTACTCTCCCACCTTGGAGGGGGTGGCTGGCTCTGGCTGTCCTCTGCTCCCAGAAGTCTGTCTTCTCTCCCTGGGGTAGTAGGTGTCTCCACCCCAGCAGCTGAAGCTGGGAGCCAGAGCGAGCCAGGGACCCCAGGGTCTGGGGCCCCCATGGAGGTGCCTTCCTCGGATAAGAAATTTTCAGAGGGGTCCCCAGGGGTCTGGTCTGAGGGTGGGGGCGGCACAGGGCCAGCCTGGCTAGGCCAAGGGGCAGGGCCCTGGCTTCCCAGTGCCCCCTCCTCGACCCCAGGGGGCTCTGTGGCAGGCGTGGGAGTACCCGTGGGGAGCTCAGCGAGACTTGTCAGGGGTGGGGGCGTCCAGTACCCTGCGCCCACCAGCTCCGGGTCGGCCTCGGGCTCCTCGAAGGGCCCATAGGTCAGGTCCTCGTGGAAGTTGATGAAGTTATAGTCGTAGTAGAAGTCGTCCACGAATATGGGGCCTGGCAGGTCCCGTGCGGGGCCCTCGCCCCCAATGGCATTGTCCGTGCCAGCCAGTTCCGATGAGGGGGGCTGCGGAGGGCGTGGGGCCAGGCGGGGGGGGCTGAAGGCGATCTCATTGACGAGCTCTGAGCTGGAGGAGCCGCTGCCAGAGCCTTCGGGGCCCAGCGTGTCCAGGCCCTGCAGGCAGGGTGGCCGAGTGCAGGCGGCCTCGCCCGCGGGCCGCCGGGCCTCCTCACACGGGGCTTGGGTGGTGTTGGTGCAGAGAACACTCCGGCGCTGAGTGCCGGCCCCGCATGTCACTGAGCACTACGGGGGGTGGGGGGGGTGGGGGGGAGTGAAGGTCTCAGGCCAGAAGCTGGGCCCACTGCTCCTCGTCAGTGTGGTAGGAGCCTCAGCCCTCCTGGCCCAGCCAGCTCAGGACCATGTGGTCGTCTGCTGGGGCGTCCTGGTCCCTGAGGCTTGGGGCACAGGGCTGGCCCTGGGATGCCCCAGCCGGAACCATGTGCAGGGCAGCAACGGCCCCCACAAGCCATCTCTGCCACCCGGGGGCTGGGGCAGCCCCTCCTCCTGACGCTTACCTGAGACCAGTTCCCCACAGCCCAGGTGGCGGGGCAGGGCACGTCACGGTTGCAGGGCATCCCGGCCAGGGGCCGGGGCAGGTGCTCGCAGGCAGGTGGCCCCAGGGCGCTCTGCTCATCCAGCCCCACGCTGCGGATGCAGAGCACGGCCCGGCGGGAGAGGCCCCCAGGCCCGCAGGAGCGGGAGCACGCCTGCCACTCGCCTGCCCACCACCTGCAGGCAGACAGGCATCAGCGTGGGGCTGGCTAGACGCCCAGGACTGGGGTCCAGGCGGGTCAGGTCTAAGCCAGGGACCATCCCCCAGAGCTCCACACGGTCGGGAGCCTAGCCTCCTAGTCGCCTTTGCTCCTGCCACCCTCCCCCAGGGGGACTGGCAAACCCCCAGAGACCTGAACACGAGTGACCAGGGGTGTCCCAGGCTGGAACAGGCCCAGAGTGGGTGGGTGGCAAGCCAGGGCTGGGCTCCAGCCTTGGGACGAGGCCGAGAGCCCTGCGCCCTCTGCCTCCTGGGGCCCCTGTGGGGCCTGCCACATGGGTCCGCCCTGCAGCCAGGAGCCGGCTGGGAGGCGGCCCCCAGGGGCTCACCGGGCAGGGCAGGGCTGCTGGCTGCACGTCCTCTGGTGGTCCTCCGGCCGGCCCAGGGGGTTACAGTGTCTCTCGTCCACCGGCCCCACCTGCCGCTCAGCGCAGTATACACTCTGTGTCTGCACACCTGGGGGGTGAGGGCTCAGCCAGGCCTGGCACTGAGGGCCCCGCCCCAGCTGCCTACCCCCAAAGACAAGTCCCTCTGTCCCTCTGCCCAGAACCCTCCCAGGACGGGGCCCACTGCCCCTCAGGATGGAGGCAGCCCCACGGCCCCCTCACCGTCCTCCGGGCCCTCAACCCTGTCCCCAGGCAGGGCGTGGAGCAGAGGTTCAGTGTGTGTGTGGCCCAGCCCTGCAGCTTGCTAGCCTGGGGGCTGTGGGTCTCTCTAAACTTCAGAATCTTCATCTGCTAATGGGAGCCTCAAAGTCTGGGCATGAGGCTACGAGGCCATGCGTGTGCAGGCTCTGCCCACACCTGGCACACAGCAGGAGCTCGAGAGCCAGCTGCTCCTAGCGCACGAACCCTAAGGGCTGCCCCACCGTCCACACCCCTCCCAACAGGGTCAGTGCTCCGGAAAAGGCTGGGGAAGAAACTCATCAGACCACCTGGCCAGGCCCGGAGCCCCCACTGCTGCCCCCAGCTAGCTCTGTCCTTCACACCCTCTGCCGCTGCTCCGGGGACCTCTGCACGGCTGGGCTGTTCCCTTCCAACACGAGCCCCCGGCTGCTGCTGGGGCCCAGCAGCAGGACGCACTCAGTTGCTGCCTTCACCCTCCTTCCTCACTCACAGAATCCAGGCCTTGCTCAGGGGAACAATGGGTCCTGCAGAGTCCTAGCGGCCCCTCGCGGGCCTCCCCTCCCCCTGCGCCATTTGCTCGGCCTGGAACGTGGCCAGGGGCACAGAGGGAGGACCCCACTTGCGACCCCCAGGAGGGGAAGGTGGGGCTGAGAGAGAGAAAGGCCCAGGCCAAGTGCCAGCCGCACTGTGCACCCTGGGGACTTCTCAGTGCAGAGACAAGCCCCTTTCTGCTCCAGCCTCTAGTCCATCCTGCCTCCTGCAGCTCAACACACCCCTAATTCATCGTCCCGGAGGCACCCATTTGCTGGAAGCTAGTTTCCCGAAGTCTGGCTCACCCTATGTTCATTCTCACTTTGTAAACTCAGAGACACTCCCGTGGGGTCGGGTGCTTTAACAGCGGCTGGGATCTCTGCCAGGTGTTAGTGGGCCAGTTTTGTTCTGGCGGCATGACAGCACTTTAAGGAATGCTCCGCGGCCCCTGCCCCAGATTCCTGACATGAGATCCCTGGACGTGGAGGGGGAGGAAGGGGCTCAACGAACTATCACAGATCTACAAGGAGTCAAAGGAAGCAAGGGAATGTGCCGAATGGGCTCAGAGCTGGCGGGTCCTGGTCACGTCCTGCCCCCTCCTCTCTGGGGAAGCCCCTCTTGGGGTCTAGCGGGATCTGGGCCCCGGCAGAGCTGGAGGCTCCAGGGAGGCGATGCCAGCTCTCCAGTGTGGAGCAGAGAGGCCAGGATGAGACCCACAGAGCTGGGCAACGACCTCGGGGGGAGTGCCAGCAGACGGGGCACAGAGCTCACCATTGGGGCCAAGTCTGCCCCACCTCCTCATCTCCCAGAGGGCCTCGGAGGTGGGACTCTTGCTCCATTTTGCAGATGAGGACACGGGCCCAGAGGCACAACCTCCAAGCCCCACCAGCCCCATTTTACAGATGGGGAAACTGAGGCCCAGAGGCATGCCCTCCAAGTCCACAGTGCCCAGCCAATATGCAGAGCTGCAACCCAGCATCGCTGCCCAGACAAGGCCCTGTGGGGCAGCCACTGCCCACCACTGCCCTCACCTGTACCACAGGTGACCGTGCACTCAGTCCAGGGCCCATAATGCCAGGAGAACTCGGGCGGCTGCACCTGGATGTGGCCGTCTGCCTCCCTGTGGATGGTGTACTCGAAGCGCACGCCAGGGTTGCTCTCCTGGAAGAGGAGCTGGGGCCGGCAGGTGGGGGCTGTGAGTGCACAGAGAACACCCACCCGGGTGCCCCCAGACCAACTGTGCTAGGGGAGCCGCCCCAGCCCCTCTGGGCGGGCCTCCCGGCGCCATCTCTGCCCCCAGCCTGGTCCTCGGCAGCAGGCACCTGGATCCAAACCGGCTCGTCAGTGGGCCCGGGGGCGGTGAGGTTCTCCCAGTTGCCCGAGCGAGCGTACGTGAACGTGGTGCCCGCCGCCTGGTAGTCTCCATCCCACTGGATGGTCCAGCCGCCGTTGAGGAAGTACTTCTCCGGGTCCTCGCTCCGCAGGGCCAGGAAGTTGGCCGCCTCGGCCACCTCCTCGATGCGGATCTCACGGGCGCCCGCGGGGATCAGCCCCACATCCACGTACCCTGTTGGCCAAGGTCACGACGAGGGGAGGGGGCTGCCCCCTTGCCCCTCACCTCTCCTCCCACATTCCCTCTCTTGCCCCCGCCTGCTGTGGCCAAAGATCCTACCGTTAGCTTAAGAGTCCGAGCCTGTCGCCAAGGCCTCAGGGGCTCAAACCTGTGGCCCACAGCCCGTCACCCTCTCCTGGAGACCCTAGGGTGCCGTGCCTCAGGCTGGGCCCTTGCACTGGGCCAGCATGGCCTCTCCGCAGGGCCCTCAGGCCCCATGGCTGGCTTTAGTGCCTTCTCTTAAGCAGTGCCCATCGCGTGCCCACAGAACTAAGCCCTGTGCCCCATAACACAGTGTGTGATCCGTCATATTTGGGGAAATGGAGGCCAGGAGGGCACAGTAGGCCCCAGGTCTGCTAGACACAAGGTGGACTCCGGGCCTGAGCCTTCCAGCCCCGCAGCCCTGCCTCCCGGGCCTTCCCCAGAGACGCCTGCCTCCACCCCCACCTTCAGGCTTCGCGGGCCACAAGCCCCTCCTGCCTGTGCGATGCCTCCCCATCTCATCTGCAGCACGACTCCTGCCCCCTTCAGGAGGTCCCTGACCTCCCCGGGTCAGGACCTTCTTCCCCAGTGCTCTCAGCTCTGAGCCTCCCACCCTGTGTCGGTCACCCTAAAAGGTTCTGTCACCTTGTCAGGCTGTGAGCTCTTTGCCCTCTCGTACCCCCCACCTAGGACAGTTGGCACTCAGAAATAGGCCCTGAGGGGAGGAAGTGGGGCTGGGGGTCTCTGAAGCTTCTTAAGACAGCACCAGCCCTCTGGAAAGGCTCAGGACACTCACAAAGCCAGACGGGCTTGCCTGGGGTCCCTCGGGCAGGCGCCTGCCCCTGGGTCACAGTGCCCGCCCGGCAGGGACCTGGGCCAGCCAAGATGGCTGCCCTGCTCCCCATCTCTAGCCTGGGTGGGGCCCGTGGGGGCAGAGGGCGGGGCATCAGGGGAGATGAAGAAGGGGCACCCTGCACCCCACCAGGGGCCCTAACCCGTACCCAGGCCCTCGGCCTCCTCGAAGGTCCCGCTCACGGTGTGACAGGTGGAGCCATTGCCACGGCACACGCCGCACCGGTCCTCCGTGGCGCCGGAGTCGATCTCGAGGTCACAGCCGACGCTCTGCAGCACACCGGGAGAGGGCCTGGTGCCAGCACCGCCGCCAGCCCCCAAGCCCTACCCACTGCCGGGCCCTCCAGCCCCAGGCCCCAGGTGAACCACTGTCCTCTCCGGGCCCTTTATGAAAGGCTGCAACAGGTGGGAGCCGGCTCCCCGGGGACCCCTGAGCAGTGCTGACAGCTCCTGGAAATGGGAGTCATATCGAGGGCACAGCGGCGTGCACTCCCGAGGTGGGCTCCTTCTGGGCCCGGGCCTCTGTGCCCAGTGGCTCTGTCCCAGGGGCAGGGAAAAAGGAGGCTGGGGGCACAGGTCAGGAGGAGAGGCCACCGCCATGGCTAGGGATGAGCATTGCCAGCAGACTCTGGGGCTGGAGCCTGGGGCCACACTGAACCCTGTAAGGCATAGGGGGGTGGCCCCCTTTCCTTCATAGAAAACCATTGCCTGCAGGCATCCACCCAGCAGGAGGTCAAGCCACTGGGCTCTGGCGGGGCTGAGCAGTGCCTGCATGCCCTGGGGAGAAGGGGGCCCAGCTGGCAGGGAGGAGGTGGGAGGCCCAAGGTGGAGCAGGGGCTGGTGGTGCGTGCCTGGCTGTGAGGGCTCTGGTGCCAGGAGAGGGGCTTTGCTGGCAGAGCTGGGAAGCCGAGGGCACGGCCTTAGGGGACACCCCAGGCGGGACCCACCGGAGGCCTGCCAGGGCTTAGGGGCAGGCACGGTCGGGGACCCCTCCTCTCCAGCGCACCTTGCAAATACCATTGATGCAGAGGTCACGGCTGGCCTGGTAGCAGGGGGTGCCGTCCACCACGGCGTCCCGCAGCTTCTCAGCAAAGTACTCATCGGAGGGCCTGCAGTGCAGCTCACAGGGGCTCTCTGGGGGCCCAAGTGGAAGAGCCGTGAGGGCCATCTGGGGCAGGGGGCTCATAAGCCGCAAGGAAGACAGCCTCCATGACACACACCGGCAGCAGGCCAGGGCCAGTGCAGGACAGCCGGGAGTGGACCCTGCCCGGTGGGCTGGGTGGACTGGCCCTCAGACCCCCACCCCCATGTCCCTGGGTGACAGGACTCACCATTGTTGACCACGGGCACCCATGTGCGCTGCTGGCCCTTATAGAGCATGACGTCAAAGCGGCTGCACTGGACGTGGCGGAAAGATGGGCGGCCGGGTGGGCAGGCCTGCAGGCTGCAAAGCCGGAAGCGCTTCCTCTCCCCCACACAGTATTTGCCCGTGTACTTGGGCCTGTGGGGAGGGCCAGCGGGCTACATGGGTGCCCAGCACCTGCCCCGTGGCTCCCGCGCACCCTGCTACCCACCTTGTCTCGCTGGGCTGCCCCAGGCCACCCGCCCCACTCTGGCCCAGACACGCTCCCCCTGTTTGATAGGATCTAAGGAGAGGTGGCAGCAGGGAGCCGGGGCTCTGCCCCAGACCGTTGTGTGGCTGTGGGCAAGTTTTCAGCCTCTCGGGCCCCAGTTTCTTCATCTATAAACCTGGGTTGGGGATGGTTTCCATCCCACATCACGCAGCCATTCCATTGACCAGCTTTCCCAGCCATCCCCAGTCTCACCTGGGACCACGTATGCCTCCGATGTGGCTCAGCGCTCCTGTGACAGAGCGCGCCACAGCTGCAGGGGGCTTGCTTTACCTGCATTAAATGCGTCTGGACAGTGGCTCTGCTGGGTGGGCTCTGCTCTTACCCTATCACACACTTTCTCTGGAAACTGAGACCCAGAGGAGAGAGGGAAGCTGCACCCTGATCCATATGAGACCCAGAGGGGAAGCCCTTAGCCACTGCCCTCTCCTGCCTCCAACCAGCTGTTGCTCTGTTGTCTGAGCTATGACACTCCCCTCTGCAAGGCTGTCAGCGGAGGGGGCTCTGTCATCCCCAGGATGCTCTGGGAAGTGACCCAAGGGGGCTCTGGACACTCCAGGCCTGGCCTCTATGGGACACTTCAGAGAGCAGGAGGCTGGGACAGAGCCAGGCTCCCTGCAATCCAGTAATTCTGCTGGGCTCTGGACCCCGCCTGCCCCGGCAGCCCCTCCCTGCACTCACGTGGGCTGCGAGCACTGCCGCTCAGCGCTCTGCACTCCCGTGCCACAGCTCCGTGAGCAGACAGACCAGCCACTCCAGCCAGACCAGCCACCGTCCACAGCCTCAGGCCGGAAGCCCACAGGAACACACTCCCCATTCAGACACCACTACCAAGACAAAGATAACAGTAATCCCACCCCAATCTATCAGTCATCCTCACCCTGGTGAGAATGAGGTAGGAGAAAGGCCCAGAAAGGCAGAGGGGAGGAAGGATGGAAGGAGTGGGGGAGGTCCTAAGAGATGGGGGTCCACTTAGAACAGTGTGTGTGTGATGTGGTAGGAGCAGGGACCACCTTCCCGTCACCCAAGACCCAGGCCCCATGGTGGGGCTGAGCAGGGAGTAAAACAGCCTCAGAGGGATGCCTTAGAGAATCCGGAATCAAGCCCCGCTCTGATGCCTCCGCTCTGCAGATGGGGACCTTGGCTGGGAGAGGACCAGGGGTCCGCTGAGAGCTGAGGCTGACCCCAGAGGACGGACAGAGCAGGATGTCTGACCTCTCACCCCACCCTTGCACAGCAGGGATGGGGTACCTCCTACCTTGTTCTCCCCACACCTGGTACCATCCACAGCCGCATCCAGCTTGGAGTGACAGGTGGTCCCCACGGAGCACCAGAGTGTGTGGCAAACATTCTACAGGAGGAGGGCACAGCTATACCTTCAGCCCCTCCGGGGCCACCACCCATCCTGCCCCTTATTACCCGAGAGGGCCTGGGGGCCTTCCGCAAGGCTGGAAGGGACTCCCAGAGGTGCGTGGGGCCCTGTGCGGCCCAGGGCTCAGGCCTGCTGCTCAGGGCAGCCCCAGCTCCCACTCCCCTCACGCCTTGTCTGGAGAAACCCGTCAGAAGCCTCGGGGTCTCCGTGACGGGCCTGTGGCCATCACTTCGGGCGATCTCCCCCACGACCCCACAGCACAGGCTCTCCCCCTATAGCCCAGCTCTGGGGGTGACGGGCTTACCCAGTGCCCCTCAGTTGGTGAATGTCCCCAGAACTCAGCCCTGGGCTGTGGGTGCCCAACCCGAGGCCACTTCGTGTCTCACAGGCCAGGCCAGGAGGGCCTGCAGGCAGTGAGGGGTCCCGCCCCATGCCCCACTCACATCCATGTCATCGCAGAAGGCCGAGTAGGCCCCGTACTGGAGGCGGCACTGGTGGCCCACATCGTAGAGGACACCAGGCGGCACGGACGGGAAGTTGATGACATCCTTAGCAGGAGGGTCGTCCAGACACAGGCCCCACCCGCGGCTGCAGACAAGGGAAGGAGGGTGGGGCGAAGGCACAGGATGGCCGGAGACCCATCAGGGAGGCCAGCAGGGCTGAAGGGCAGGGGAGGTGGCAGGGGCACAAAGCCCTAACCTCGCAGGAGAGCTGAAGCTCCAGGCTCACCCAGCCTGTGCGATGACCCCAACCCAGCGTCTGGGGAGCTGTTTCTCCCGCCCATCTCCTGGGCACTCACCCAGCTAAACTGCCCCCGTGGGGAGGCCAGGCCTCCCCCTACAGTGCCCTCCTTGCTCCAGGTGGAGCCTCTCTCCTTAAGCCAGGGCCCAAAGCCCCTTCACCCTGGCGCCTAGACGGCCAAGCCCTCTGTGGCCCTGCTCCGCCTCCCTGCAGCCGGGGCCTGGGCCGCCTCTGACAAGGGTCTGGCTCACATCACATCACAGCCCCTGTGGCGCATGCCTCCACTGGCCCTGCCGGGGCTCAGGCCTAGGGTCATGTGTGGGAGGGCTGAGGCCTAGAAAGCCTCTGGCGCCCAGGAGCGGCCCACTGCCCTTGCCGGGTCTGGGTGGGTGCCCACACAGGAGCAGGCGTGCACTGCCCGCTGGCCAGCCAGCCCCAGGCCTCGCTGCTGTTCTGGATGAATCTGAGGGGCTGGGTTCAGTGGAGAGGGCAGAGCCATGCAGAGAACCAGGTTGGGGGCAGTGGGTGGCAAGGGCTTGACGGAGGCAGAAGGGGGTGGCAGGCGTGCAGCTTGGCCCCCGCCAGGCAGGTAGGGAGCCAGGTGCCCTCTAGTTTCCTGGTCTGGGCACGTGAGGGCGGCTGGTGCCCAGGCGGGGAGCCAGGATGAGCAGAGCGCCCTGGGCAGGGGCAGGGAGGCCTGGGGAAGATGGGCAGGGGCGTGATGGATGCCACAGGGAGGGAAGGGGAAGCCACAGGACATGGAGGGGTCGGGAGAAGCTGGAGGCATCAAGAAGCCCTGTGTGGGGAAAGGCTGGGGCAGATGTCAGAGTCAGAGGTCGGGAGTGTGAGATTCAGGGTGGGGTGGGTGGTGCCTGTGATTTCCTAAGCCCCCTGGCTGGTGGAGGGAGCAAAGCTTCAGTGGCAAATCCCTGCTGAGGACTCAGGGAAACCCCCCAGGATCGCTGGGTCACCTGTGCTAGCTGGAAATGGACCTGCTACAGTGGACGGCAGCAGCGAGCAGCCGCTGGACCCAGCCGTCCACCCTGACGGCCACAGGCCATCTCATGTGCTCCTCGCACACCTGGGCAGACCGTACCCATCTCCCTGCACACCCAGGCCTCAGGCGGTGCATCACCGGCCCAGATCACACCGGAGGTCAGTGAGGTCAGTACCTGATGCCGGGCCCAGGCGGCCAGCCCGCCGAGCAGGGCTACTCCCACCTGACCGCAAACCCAGCCTCAAACACTTTACCCCACACATAAGTTTACCCCAAGTATAAACCGTGGCAGCTGAGGCCTTGGGGGGGAGAAAGGAAGGCTCTGACTGCCTCAGTGGGGCTCCCTGGGGCTGCAGCCCGTCTCTTCCTCTGGCCGACAGCAAATCAAGATGTGGGCCGGGGGCTTCACAGACTCAGACTCAGTCCCAGCTGGGTTTCCTCCTTGTCTCAGACCCACACCAGCAGCCCAAGGCCACGTGCAGCCTGGCTGGGACCCACGTCAGCTCCTGTGGGCCTGGCTGTCAGAGACACAACCTGTCAGGTCCATCCTACGTGGGTGTGAGAGGCCGGGGTGGGGGGCCTCACAGGACCCACTGCCAGAATCAGGGCCAATCCAGGCCAGGTGCTGACTACAGAAACCCCGCTTCTCCTCTGCCCAGATGCAGGTGCTGTGTGGCCTTGGCCACTGCCACCCTCTCTGGGCCACCCTGTCCTCATCACAGGACACCAGGCTGCCTGTGATCCAAGCTGCAGAGGCAGAGATCACAGCCTCCACCTGGGAAAGTCAGAGGCGGCAGCTGGCCCCTCCTTCCTCCAGCGGCTCACTTCCTCCATCACTGCCCACACACCTGCCCCCAAGCCCCTCAGCCCTGCCCTCGGGGCCTCCTCGCTCCATTAGGGTAGGGCTGGGCGGCCCCACAGGGCCTGAGCCAGCAAAGGGGTGCTCCAGTGGAGATCCACCCCCACCTCAAGGACTGCTAAGAGCTAGCTGCCCGCAACTGTGTGCCCTCTCCCCTCGTCACCTTGGGGTCCCGGTCCCAGTGGGGTCATGGGTGAAGTGAAGGACCTCCCCACCCCTAGGGGGTTCCCCAATGCCACTCTCAGCCCAGAAGGCAGGTCCCGGCTCAGCCCCCTTGGACTGACCAATGCCCATGGGCTCCAGAAACCTTCCCCTGCTCACCTCTACCTGCTGAGGTTCCCCACCCACCCCATGCCCTCCACTGGGCACCCTTCCTCCCCAGGAAGTTCCATTAGTCTTTGGAAGGCAGCCCCTGGGCTCCTGAGACATGATGTCCTGGACCCAGAGGGCTCGATGCATCTCTCCAGGCCCCTACAAAGCCCAGGAGGACTGTCCATCATGGGCCTATGGGCTCAGATGGCGAGGGCACCGAGGATGGCATGTCCTCTGTCTCCTTAGACTGGGCCCAGGCACCTGCATGCTGGTGTTGCTCATGGGCCAGTCTGAGGCCGAGTGGCATTTGCTCGCATCTGGGTCTGGGGCCAATAAACCTCTCTCCACAGGGGCTGGGGGCACCCGTGGGGACGAGGGGGTGGCCTGCGTGTGCCTCTGAGCTTCCCCTGAGCCCGCGGAGCTCCGCCTGACCCCACTCAGCACCCGGCGCTCAGGCTCCCTCAGTACCTGACCCAGTTTGGGGGGCCTGTCCTCTGTCTCCCCCGACCAGCGGGATGCAGGGCACCGTGCCAACTGGGCACCCTCTCCCTGTGTTTCCCGGGTCCGTGACCCCTTCCACCCAGGCCTTCAGGATGGAGAGCAGGGAGCAGGCGGCCTCGAGGAGATGAACGGCCTCCCAGGCGGCTCTCACGGGGCTTGTTTCTCCCTATCTTCCCACCTCTGCCATCGCTTCTTGGTGCCAAGGTTCTGGGGGGTGTGGCAGCCTCAGGCTCTCCGCCCCCCACCGTCTCCCCACCCTGGCCCCAGGCCCAGGGCCAAGTCCCTCACACGTTCCTTCCAGCAGCTGACTGGAGACAGAGACTGTCTGTGCTGGTGCACCCTGGGAGGGCAGCTAGGAACAAGCCCCCCGGATGGCGCAGGGGCGGCTGCTTTCCGGTTCTCCAGCGATTCTCCTGCTGCCTGCCCCCCCCCGGCGGAAGGGACACACCCTTGGGGTCTTCTCGGCCCTGCTCTCCCCGCCCAGCCCCATTCCCTGGTTCAGGTCGTGACTTGCATGGCTTGGTCATAGTGATAAGTCACGGCACCGAATGCTCACCGCGTAGTCGGCTCTATGCTCAACACTTGACGTGTTTGCTCACTGAATCCTCATAGCATGACCCACGAGGCAGCTGCGTCCTTATCCCGAGTGTTTGAGGCTTAAGGGCTAATGTAACTTGTCTGCCAACACACATAGAAGCCTGGGCCAGAGTACAGCACTGAGCAGATTGACCTCCACCCCCTTCCAGAACCCCACAACGACGACAGCAAAGGAATAAACATAAATCCGCAGGGACAAAGGGCAAGGCAGGGGTGATGATGGCCGACGGAAGATGTCAGCAAAATTCTGGGAGCTGGAAAGCAGACAGCCAACTGCGCTGCCTTGGTAGAGGAGCGGCAGCCGGAACCAAGTCCTGTGGGGAGGAGCTGCCCAGAAGCAGAAGCAAGACTCGGGAATCAGGGCCCCAGGGACCCGAGGCACCAGGTCTGAGGACGAGAGCCTGGCTGAAAGTCTGCAAGAACGCATCAGGCCCTAGACAGACCCACTCCCCAGCCCTGTGCGGCCCGGCGATGGCCACCTTCCCACTGGTAGAGAATGGGGGCTTGCTCTCTGGAGGGTGAGCCGGGATTATGCCCAGAAATGTCAGACACAGTTGATGACCCTACAGAGAAAAGGGGACAAACGAAAGTCCACACAGTGAAGGGTGAGACCCTGCCAAGCCCCTTCCCCATTTGGACGGATGCCAGAGTGCTATAGCCTGACTTATATCCTCCCAGGAAAAGGCTAGAGAATTCTCCTGGCTCAGAAAAACATTAATAACTGAAGATCTCCCGAAGAAACAGCCCCATCCCAGCCAACCCTCAGCACTGATTTGGAAAAGCCCCACCTCTTCTGCAGACCCCCATCTGGCATCCAGTGCCTCCTTCCATGTCTGAAATATAGCCAGGCTATTTTAAGAAAACCTTTAACACAAAAGAAAGACTTTAAAAAATAATGCAAAAGAAATAAAGACCTTGCAGGGACCAGAAGAAAAAAAATAAAATCCATATAAGTAGTAACCTCAGAAAGATGAGACAACACCACACCCTAGAAACAAGGAGAGGGCCATAGAAAGGAGTATTTAGTGAATAAGAAAGTCCAGAAAGTTAAAAATAGAACAGAAAAAAAACAGACGATTATAAGGTAAAGATAAGAATGTCATCCAGAAAATGGCAAGAGATGAAAAAAGGTAAAATATTAAAAAATAAGAGTGTGAGAGCAGCTGACTATAAAGAGTTCCAGAATGAGGACACAGAAGAGAGATTATCAGATAAATAATACAGGAACATTTCCAAGAACTGAAAGACGTGAGTTTTTAGATACAAAGGGTCCAACAAGACCCACCCACAATAAAAACAGACCAAGGCCCATAATTCTGAAATTTCCAATCACCAAAACAGAGAAAGAAAAGCTCCCAGACTTTTTAAAAGATCCCGTACAAAGGCTTGGGAATCAGACCAGTATGGTCCTTCACAACGGCAAGTTGGAAGCTGGGAGACAACAGAAAAAACACCTTTGAAATTCTCAAGAGTGACTTCTAACCTAGAAGTCGGTATCAAATCAAACTATCGATCAGATGTGAGGCAAGAATAAAGACACTTCCAGATGAGCAAACCATTTACCTTCATGCACCCTTTCTCAGAAAGCTACTTGAGGATGTGTCCCACCAAAACAAAGATGTAGCCCCACTAATAATGGTAGCATGGGATCCAGAAAACAGGAAGTCCCTGCATGACGATTTTAGGGCAGGCCTAGAAAGCATCCTGTCTAGACTAGAGCAGGAGGCCAGAGAGAAGTTGGGGGAAAGTCCAGGAAAGAAGGGACCTATTAAGTTATCTTGCAGGCATTACCTTCTGGAAAACTGGATTAGGAGACATTTCATAGAACTTACTGGAGAAAACAGAAGGCAGAGAGGCAAAGGAAACCAAGCAAATAAGAAAAAGAATTTTTCTTAAAAAGAAAATGTCATCTCAGTACAACATTTAGTTCAGCAATATTTACTCAATCATTGTAGTGAAAACTGGCCGCTGACTTAATCAACATGTGTCAACACAATGTTAGGGTGTGGGGAGGGGGCAGGTGTGTGTGCAGGAGGGACACGGGGGCCAACCTTGTGTTGTGCAAGTAACAAATAACATCCACACTGAAAAATCAAGAAACAGTGTTGGAAAGCTTTTCAGAAACATGAAGGTAGATAAGGTAAGAAAACGCTGAAAGGAGTCACACTGAAAGCAGTGGCTTAGAGAAAAAGAGTGGAGGGCCAGAGGCGGGGAGGGGCTTTAAAGCTGCATTGTCGCCATTTGGAATTCATGTCTCTGGACTTGTGTGCGTAGGGGAGGCTGACATGACAAAGGAGCACGAATGTCCATTCACTATGTGAGGACAGTCCCAGTGGACATACGACTTGCAGGGGTTCAGGGAGACTGGAAGCAATTGGAACTAAGCATGCCATGTCTCCTGATAGCCACAGCTGATGGCCCCAGAGGCCGCGCTTCACATGAAGCAGAACTTGCTTCTGATGCAGAAGGAAGGCAGTGACGTCCCGAGAAACACAAGCGAGCAAGGAACCCCCTCCTTTGCTCTCCTGTTGCTTCCCTGCTCGGCGGACAGCTACACTGAAAACAGCGACAGAAGGAAAGAGAAAGCAGGAGACCCAGAGCTCCTCTCCTCTGTCTCTTGTGCATAAATACACTTCAGGACCTGCCGTGGCACCAGCTCCCGGCTTTTGCCTGCACCCTGCGGCCATGTGGCCAGCCCCCAGGCCTTTGCCCAGCTGCCTCCAGGCGGAGCACCCCTCTTCTCCTTCCTTACATTCATGAAGCTTGCCCACGCAGCCAGGTGGCCCCCAGGAGGGCTTTGGGAACCCAGCCCCATCTCCACGCAGTGCCCCTCAGCGCTTCCCTTAACCACAGCACTGGAATGCCACTGTCTGCACCCTGGGACCCTGAGCCCTGGCGCGGGGCAGGCCCCGGCCCCTGGGGAGGGCTTACTCTAGGAACCTGGTGATGTACTGGCGGCTGCAGCGGGACCAGGTGAGGGGGGCGGTGTCGTACAGGAGCTGCGGAGACATGATGAAAGGCCGTTTCCCAATCGGCTCGCAGTCATTGCCGCTTCCGTCATGCTGAATGCCAAAACTGTGTGAGAGCACAGGCCCCAGGGGCGGGTGAGCTGCGGGGTGGCCAGCCCGCCCACTCCAGGCAGCCAAATCCCGGCCCCCAGGGTGGTCTGCCACCAAGCCGCATGGCCTTGGGAAAGTCACCCCTCTCGGAGCCTCCACTTCCTTCATCTAAAATGTGGGTATGATAGCCAGTATCTCACGGGGTCCTCCTCAGGTGCCAGGACCTGGACCAGTGTGGCTCCTGCCCTCGGCCAGCCAACAGTGGCCAGCCGGGTGGCACAGACAGGGCCACTGTGGCCTCCACAACCTCGCCGGCACTGAGACCCGTGGGGCAGAGGTCCCCAAGGCCTAGCCCCAGTCAAGGAAGTCTAAGCCGTTGTATCAGAAAAGTTCTCAAGAGACCGTCCTCACAGGGCACACGGGAAAAATCCCATTTTCTGAGCACTTATTATGTGCCAGGAATTGTGCTGAGCACCTCCAGGACCACTACTTCGCCAGCCCCTCTGCCTCTGGAGAGGCTCGGGGCGCTAAGCGCTGGCCGAGGAAGCCCAGCAGACGTGGCCGAGGCAGGCAGGGGCTTCCTACCACCACGGCAGCTTCAAGGCCCTGCATGCATGGCCCCACACAGGGGGCCCAGAGCACTTGAGCCATGCCTGACAGGACTGTGAGCTGCCCTCCTCAGGGTGCATGTGCTGGAGGGTGGCGGCTGTGCTCAGACAGAGAGCAGCAGATGGAGGCAGCCTCCGGCTGACTGAATCCAACCCCCCAGTCAACAGGGAGAGCAGGGCACTTGCCTAGGGTCACAGCGTATTAGGGATAGAGGTGTGGCAGGGACTGAGCATCAAAGATGCAGACAGAGCGATCGGGAGGGGCAGCCTGAGACCCAGGGCAACTTTCTGGCCGGTCTCAAGCCCACTTAAAACAGGACTCACTCCCGGCCAGCTCAGAGGTAGCCAGGTGGGCCTCTCCCGTTTAACAAGGAAGGAGCTGGTTGTGGGGTGGGGACAGCATGCGGCCAAGTCAGGCTGCCTTCCCTTTGTGGCCCAGGGGCCTGGCTGCCCAGAGCCCCAGGTGGGTTCTCAGTGCATGGGGGGAGGTGGATACCTGTGCCCGAGCTCGTGGGCCACGGTGAAGGCCAGGGGCAGGCCGGTGTCCTCGCTGATGCTGCAGCTGCGGTGCGGCTGACACATGCCCGCCACGTGGGACAGGCCCAGGGTTTCGCAGGGACGGTTCATGGCTGCACACAGGTCCTTCCTGCACACAGAGAGATGGCCTCAGGCTGGCCTGGCCCAGCGTCAGGCCCCTGAGCTGAGCGCTGAGAGGGCTGGGGAAGGGCCAGCCAACCCTGGGGAGCCAGAGGATGGCCATCACTCCAGGACATCAGGCCTGCGTTCACGAAGGACACCTCCTTGGGCCTGGGGAGAAGCTGGCACAGTTTTGGCTGACATCTCTGTGAGGGTGCTGCCAGAAGCTGTCCGAGCCCAGCAGGGGAAAAGGACGCCCCTTCAGGCTGGGGAGGCGGCACGAGGGAGCGGGCGGCTCAGCTGAGAGGCCAGGGGCCTCCGTGAGGGCTGTTGTGCATCTAGACTGTGGCAGTGGATGCAGGAGCCCACACGAGGGATGAGAGCGTGTGCCCCCGACTGCGTGCACTCACACACCAGTGTGGGAGGCCAGGGAGAGCTGAGTGAGTCTGGACTGCACGGTGCTGATTCCACGGTGGGAATCTTGCTTATAGCTGTGCAGGTGTTTCCACTGGGGAAACCCCACGAAGGGCATTATTTCTGACAACTGAATAGCCCACAAGTATTCCAACAGCAGCAGGGCTCCCCAAGTGCTGATGGAAGCCAGTCTCAGGGCGAGGGGGGCAGCCTCTCCAGAGTGGGCTCCATGGCGGTAGCCTCCCAGGGGCATACCTGGTGAGCAGGATGGCCGTGTCGTGGTGCAGTGGGTGGGCATCCCCCTTCATGTTGACACTTTTCTGCCATTTGCAGAAGCTCCGCAGGGTGTTGTCTGCATGGTGCGTGATCTTCAGGTCCTCCTGGGGGAGAGGGGGCAGCCACATGTTTGTCCTGAGCGCCAAAGGGTCAGGCGAATTCTCATCCACACCAAGGCAGGAGCAGAGACCAGAGAGGCAGTGGGGGCAAGCAGCCAGCCTGTGGGCTGGCCCAGCCTCTGGTCTGACTGTCCCCCAGGCCCCTCCTGGGGGATCTCAGAGGCAGTCAGCCAGGTTCTGGGTGGCAGTCGGTGCTGCGGGGACCAACAGTGCCCCCTGCTGGACCCTCCCCCCCTGGGGGAGCTCAGGTAGTTGGGGTGGGACTCTGGCAGCTGATGCCCTCCCGGGGGAGCGTGGGCACGTAACCACTCACCTCCTCCTCTTCCAGCAGGACCAGGCGCACAACCGTGATGTGGATGGGGTTCCCAATGCTGGGGTCATGGAACAGGCCGGCCACCTGCCCGAGGAACAGGGGTCAGGCTGTCCCCTGGCGGTGGGATACCTACAGCACACCCAGCAAGACGTGCACGTGCGTTCACACACAGGAGCCGTGTGCATGCACCCGTGTGAACTGTGCCCACATGGGCACACGTGCTTCCCCGACCCAGCAATGGGGGACCTCGTCCTGAGAGCCACTCTGGGGTCTGCTTCCCAGCTCACACCCTGGCCCACCTCAGGGCCCCGGTCTGCCTATTCTGCCCTGGACTGGGCCAGCACCCTCTGCCCTGGGACACCAGGACCACCATCTCAGAAGTGACCTTCCCATGAGGCAGGAGGCCTGGGCAAAGCCTGGGCGAGGCAGGGGCAGGCGCAGGTCCCAGAGTCTCTGCACCACCCTGCCTGCCGTCCCGCCTGCCTGGGGCTGATGCCATGGGGCCAAGGAGCACATCTCTCAGAGGCCCTCCTGGCCCCACAGGGGCTCCCCACTCAGCCCCAGGAGGAGGGGTCATCCCCGAAGGTGAGAGGTGCACCCAGTGCCCAGCACTGGTAGGGGGAAGCTGTGCCTGATGCTCCTGCAGGACAGAAAAGAGACCAGCCAGTGGCCGGGGACAGGGGACAGGTTCCTGGAGGGCAGGGGCGCCAGGAGCTGCTTCTAGCAATTCCATCAAGGAAAACACTGTCCAAACAGGAATGGATGAAACACGTGTTGTCAAGGGAGCATGAAGCCCAGTAACAGGGCTGAACCACACTGTCAGCACGCAGGGTCAGCAAGGGTGAGGACAGACGGGATGCCTCCCTCCACACACAGGCTGAAGGCGGGGGGCCCTCTGCACCAGCGTCCCTGGCCAGGTCTCCTGAGGGGTGCCCCACACACTCTGCAGCCCCCTCACCCACCTTCGGCCTCGCAGCTCAGTTATCTGTCAGTGAAATGCAGACCTGATGGCGCCACATCCTTGCTTTAAAGCAGTTGGGTGCATCTTCACGGTCCACGGCCCTTGTGGCCTGGCCCACCTGCCTCTCTGGCCTCACTGCCTGGCTCCGAGCCTCTGGCTTTCTCTTAGGACCCTGATTCTTCCTGCCACAGGGCCTTTGCAGTGCTGTGCACTCAGCCTGGAACATCTTCCCTCTCCCTTTCCCAGACACCTCCTGCCTCCCCTCCAGCCCCGACCCTCCATCATGCCTCTGGGTGCTCTCTTCTACGAGATATTCCTGCAGCACCATGACTTTGCCCCTTCTGGCACCCACCTCCACTGCACCTTCACTTCAAGATGCAGTTTTAGGGTCTGTCTCCCCCTCCAGGCCACACGAGGGCTGGGGTCTATCTCCTCCAGCCCCAGTAACCCACCCAGTACCTGGCACATGATGGACACTCACGAAATATATGTTGAATTAACAAATGAGTCTTGGGCACTTGCTAAGTATTTCCAACACATTATCTCATTTTAAAGAGACCGTGGAGAAGAGGGGGTCCTGGGGGGATGAGATGAAAGAACAAGCCTCCCCTGGACTATAGGTGTGCGTGGTGGCAGCTCCCTGCACCATGGTTCTGCAGGGTGGGAAGCCCCGAGGGTCTTCTGAGGCCCATATGTGCCCCAACTTAGGGCCGGGGGCAGCTTCACTGCCCCACAAAGGCCCTCCCTCCTTTTACCGTCCCCCAGGAAATAAGCAGGGAGACACTGGAGGGAGGCAGGCATACTGGGTGACCAATTCAATAGATGAGAGTGTGTGCTAATGGCCTGAGGCCAGTGCAAATACTGCAACTGGACAAATAAATGAGACCTAGAAAAGTCGAGCCCTGTTCTGGTGCAGGCCCAGAAAGCAAGCCAGATCTGGGGTTTATACATAACTACAAGCTCCCAAGGAGTTGACAGTCACAGCCACTGAGAAAGGCCTGCAGCATAAACAGAACTGGGGTGCAACAGGGCTGGGCATGCACCTGTCCTGCTGTCTCCCAGACTGACGTGGGTCTGGCACAGAGGGGACACTGACAGAGGCCCCGGGAAAGAGGAGCGAGGTGCCCTGAAGGCGGCTGGGGCTGAATCCTGCGAGAGACAAACACGGAGCCCTTGTGCTGGGAGCCCTCTGTGCACTACCTGCTTAACCTTCTTACCTCCCAGGGGGCAAAACTGTACCCACTTTACCGATGGAGCAACTGAGGCTCAGAAACTGAGTTGGGACCGGAATCCAGGTTCAACGCTTTGAAGCCCCTGCTCCTCCTTCTTAAGTTTGGGAGCTGCTGCCTTCCTCCCTAGGGATTCTCAAGGCAGATGAGCTCTGAAGGCTCTGAGAAGTCCTGCAGCAGAGCAGCCTGCCTACTGTCTTTTAAAGCTGTGTGCCCACCCTCCTCCTCAGGACACTTATTAGCATCCTAAGAACAAGTACTCCCTGGGCTGTTCTTTGAGAAATGCTACAGTGAGGCATGTTCCCAGGTGCAGGATCTGGCTCTTCGGCGGTTCCCCATGCCAGACAGCAGGCTGTGGATTTTGTTCCATAAAGAGCAACATGCCAACAGGGTAGCAGAGCCGGGCAGGGACTGGCCCCACGCCGAGTCTGCTGAGGACACGAGCAGCGGGAGGGGATGGCAGTGCCAGAGCCCCCTCCTCTCCAAGCCCAGGGTTATAGCTGTCACATGGGGGGCCAGACATGAGGTGGCCTCAGAGGCACTTGTTTCAGGGTTGCAGGAGGGGAGGCACTGGCACGGGGGGAGCGGGAGCACATCGCCCTGGCCCTGGCCGCGACCGAGACATCGTTGGCTGCACAGCACACGCCCCTCGCCCTGCCCTCGACCGCCCAGGAAAGAGCCTTGGGCGTGTGGTGCCTACCCACTGGGCAGCCTAAGAATGCCGGGGGCAGAGATCGTTTTTCCCAGGGGCAGCAGGAAGCATCCTGGCCACTGAGGCTCCCATCGGCCCCCCTGGACGGCAGTGGGAAGGCAGTGGGGTCAGCCCTGGGGATCCCCAGCTCCAGTCAGCCTCAGTGCCCCAGGAGGGACTCAGCAGCCCGGCTCCCATCCGGGGCTGCCTGCCTCACTGTGTGACCTGGCCTGCCCCTCATCCTCTCGGGGCCTAGATATCTCGGCGCATATGGGGTCGAGAGCGGCACCCAGCTCTGTGAGGTGCACGGTGAGCTGGGCTCGGACAGGTGGAGTGCTGGCCCAATGTCCCCAGCTGGTAGACTGCAGAACTGAAAAAGTCCCTCCTCCTCTCACGGATGCTGGTGTCTCAGGCAGAGACTAGGCTGATCGGGCACTTGTGTCCCCAAACCCAGCAGAAGTCCTTGCGCAAGGCAGGGAGGTCTTTCTTTGGATGGGGGTGAATGAACCACCAGCCTGTCCCTCGGCAGGCTCAGAGCCACAGCTGCCTCAGCTCCCCTACCCTCGCTCTGGTCCTGGCAGCAGGTAGATGCCACCCCCAACGCCAGCTGACCAGTGAGGTGGTACGACACCCAGTGGTGCCCTCAGGCAGCCCGAAGCCCTCTGCCTGACTCTCTCCTAGTGATTCCGGCCAGGGCATCCCACCCACACCCTGGACTAGAGCTTGGGAACCATGCCCACAGCTTGGGGCAGGCCAGCTGGCCAGCCCGACACCCCCCGTGCCCCTCTGGTGCCCCCCACACCTGCCCCCTCGGCAGCCTCACCATGTTCATGATGGTCAGCACATAGCTCTCCACGTGTACCTGGCCGTGATACTCCACCATTTTGGCATCGGCCACCACCAGGGTCTCCACCCACTTCTCCTTGCTGACTGAGCGCTGGTGCAGACGCCTCGGCCACTGCTGTCGCCATGGCTGCTGTGAACGCTCCCGCCAGGGCTCTGGCTCCGTGGACGCTGTGGACCCACATGAGGGGGCGTCAGCGGCCAGGACATGGCGCAGGCACACATCTCAGGAGCCTCTCCCAGCAAGCTCCCTCTGGGGCCATGGAACCAGTGATCAGAGGCAAGAGGCCTGGATGCCTTGTGGCTCTGTCCCAGGCCTGTGCTGTGTGACCCTGACCTGGACGCTCCCCTTGGCTGACCCTGGGGATCCCCGACTATAAAGGAATAAGCCCATCAGCCTCAGAGGCTGGCCCGGGGCAATGAAATGGTGCCAGGAGCGCAGTGAAGCACTTGCCCCCCGGCCCGTCCCCCACTGGGGGGTTTGCATCCCAGCCCATGCATTCCCCATGGCCTCACCCCAGCCTGGGGGATGGCCCTGCTGGAGCCCTGTCCACTGCCCCAGGCTGCCCCAGACCAGAAGACCAAACGCATCTGTGAAGCTGGGAAACTGAGGCCAAGAAGTGTGCCCCAGTGGACATCTGCTCCAGCAAACAGAGCCCCTGAGCCATGGCCGTGTATGAGATGGAGTGCTGGCCAGGCAGTCCCCAGCTGCTCCTTACCTGGCCTGGCCAGCACCTTGTCACTCTGCAGGAGAGGTGCCAGGCTCTAGGTCCCCAATAACAGAGGCCAGTTATTCTTGGGTGAACCAGAGTGGGGGTGGGAGGGAGGTTCTGTGTAGCTGCCCTGCCAGGGTGGGCATGGCCTGGCTGTGCCTGGACACCTGAGGAAAAATGGCTGGCAGAGCAGCAGGGGCCACAGGCAGCGAGTGGGGGGAGCCCAGCACAGAGGTGGGGGAGGTAGGTGAGGAGGTCGTGAGAGGGGTGGGTGCAGGGGATCAGCTGGGGCAGGCCTGCCAGGCAGAGGCCACAGGCGCACAGCACATGGGAGGGCACAGGCTGTGATGATGTATGTGGATATCGCTCGGTACCCCTTTGGTCCAAGGGCAGCTGGGCATGGGGACGCTAAGAGAGGCTTCTAGGGGGACCCCCAGGCCCCCAGGCCCATCCGCTACACTGGAGCCGGCAGCACAGGAACATACCTTGCACCCCACAGGTGCCCAGAACCCTGGAGTCGCCTGGCTCTGCCCGCCTCTCGGGGGCTTGGTGCTTGTATACCACATGGGGCTGGGCATGGCCAGGTCGGGCTGGGACACCCTCCAGGGGCTCGATGAAGTAGTCCTCGTTGGAGAGCTGGAACACACCTTTCTGGGTCAGAAGCACCAAGGTCATGCAGTGGGGGCCGGCACGTGGCTGCTCTTCCCACCCAGCCGAGGGGCCCATCCTGCCCCAGGATGCACTGCTCCTACCACCCTGACTGACCCACATGCGCTGTGCTTTCCTCCCCCTTGGCCTCTGTTCACTCTGTGCCCTCTGCCTGGAATGTTGTTCCCTGCTGTGTGTGCAGAAACCACCACCCCTCCTGTTAGGAGCATGGGCGTGTGTCAAATCCAAGACGACATCCCCACAGACAGCTGTCCTGAACCAGGCAGCCCACCCCCAGGCCTGCAAGCCGCTTTCCATTCTTTTGCATGCCAGCCATTTCCAGCCATTGTGTCGTCCTCCAGCTGGCTGAACACCTGGCCTGCCCTCGCCTCCCTGAGGAGATGAATCACTCCAGAAGCCGCTCCAGCCCCACCCAAGCATGGAGATGCCACGGCCCCAGGATGCCCTGTGCCTGGGCCCAGGACCTGCCAGGAGTGGGCGTTCAGAGGCCAGGGCAGGGAGGGACCTCGGCAAACAGCCTAGGGCTCCCACAGGAAGGTCTCATCTCCCTCTGGCCTCCATCCCTTGGGCGCCACAGAGCCAGAGAACCTGGAGCTAGAAAGTGCTCCCGGCTGCAGGGGCTGGAGGCCTGGGTTTCAATGCACACACTCCAGAGAGGGGAGGGCAGGGCTGGTCTCCAGACAGGAGCAGAAAGGGCGTATCCCACGGGGGTGGGGGCTGTTCCACCACCATTCAAACAGAGGGAGGCAAGTCTGCCTCCACCCCGCCAGGTCCCCCAGAGAGCTAACTGCGGGCAGCCCTGCTAGACAGGGCCGCCGAGGGGCTGGAGGCAGCACGCTCCTCACTGAGCAGAGGACAGGGCCCGGCTGCTTTCTGAGCGACTCGGTGTGCACAAGTGGTTCTCAAAGTCAGCTCCTGGGCCCGCAGCTTCAACATTATCTGGGAAATGGTCAGAAACGCGTTGGGGGCCCACGCAGACCTCCCCACCAGGCTCTGCCTTAAGCAGGCCTGCGGTGGCTGGCTCCCAGCGTGTTGGAGGGCCCCCGCCCGGGGCACCGCCAGGTCGCAGCCCGCCGCGCGTACTCACCAGGCCGGCGCAGGCGCTGACGGCCGCAGGGCCGCCCTCCAGCTCAGGGGCCTGCACCTGGCCGAGCAGGTGGCAGGCGGGAGCCTGGGCGCGGATGCGCGCGCGGCCCAGGCCGCCGCGTCGCCGCGTCTCGCTCACAAAGCCGGGAGCCAGCAGGTGCGCGTTGGCCGTCAGGTTGAAGCGCAGGGCGCGCCCGCGGAACTGCAGCTCGTAGAAGGCGCGCGCAGCACGGCGCGCGGACCCGTCCCGCTTGCGCAGTGTGCGCGGCCACAGCTCATAGGACAGAAAGGAGCCCTTTGCGTCCACGCGCGCCGGGTGCACGACGTCCAGCGTCCGGGCCTCGGCGCGCCCTGCGGGGAGGAGTGGGAGCGCGGCTGAGGCGGGCGGGACCGCCCATCCCCCCCGCCTCGGTTTCTCATCTGGGTCGTTGAGATAACCTCTTAACAGGTAGGTCTTCCTGCTTCCACTATTGCCCACCTGGGTCTGCCTTCCCTGGGAAGGGATTCGTTCCAAACCAGGGCAATCATGGCTCAAAGCCCTGCAGGGGTTCATCTCCCGAGCGAGAAAGCCCTGGCCCCAGGCAGGGTTTCCTCTCCAATTTCGTAGGCGGCACCTCCAGGGCTCCTCCACTTGGCCCAGCGGCCCCTTCGCTGCCCCCCCAAGCAGACCCGCTCCTGCCTCAGGACTCGGCACTGCTGTTCCTACTACCTGAACAGGCTTCCCCCAGTAACTCGCATGACAACGCCTCACCTCCTTCAGTCCTAGCTCAGAGCCTCCTCAGGGTGCCTCCCAACTTTATTTTTAAGTGGCTCTCTGGCTCTCCCCATCCCCTGACCTGCTTCATTTCCCCCTGTAGTGCTCCTGACAGACAATATTGCTTAACATTTCTATTATTTTTCCCATTTTTTTCTCCCCAAGTATAAACTCTAGGAGAGTAAGACTCTTCAGTCTGTTTGCTGAAGACCTCAAGTGCCGAAAGGGTGTCTCAGCCCTCTTAGTAGCCAGACTCTGTGGTTTCTCAGTGTTTGGGGACTGAATCTGCAGAATGGGGATGACTTGCACTCGGGGGATGTGAGCTTTCAGTGCTGGGCCTGGCCGGGACAGCGAGGGCCCCTGGGACAATCCCCTATGCGTGTCCTCAGCCCAACGGACCTAATAAGGTGCTTTCGGGTCCTGAAGGTTTGCGCATGTCTCCAGGCCTCCTGAAGTGGGGAGACGGAGAAGGACCACCCAGATGGGGCTCCCTGGTCCCTTACTACCAGCAGATCAGCTCTGGTTTATTTGTCTCACATGCAAGAGTTCATTTGAAGAAGGGGTTCCAGGGCTGGAAACAACGTGCACGCTCGTGCCTAGGCCTGTGGAGTCTGCAAAGCCCTCTGCTTGTCACTCTGTCTTCTGGGGTTTCCCAGTAAGGTCAAATTCTTGACCTTTTTTTGCCATGGACCTCTTTCAGAAAGTTTTTAAATGCATACATAAAATGCATAGGAGTGCCAAGGAAATATTGAAATGCAGTTACCAAAATCATCTTAAAAGTGGCATGTGGAATTATGTACTCCTTTGTTAACACATTAAACACGATGTAATGGCAAATTTGACAACTACAATAATTTTGAAGCAGTTACATATTTAAACCTTATTTCAAGATACCCGAAACTGTAATGAGAGAAAAAATGTTTTTCTACTAGTAACAAAAGTACAGGTGCTGCTAAGCTCTTGTGATTTGTTGCTAATATTAATAATTGAAGGAAATGCTAAATTTCACTTATTTAGAAAATTAGACATGTAATATTTTCCAATAAAAAAGTTCATGGGTCCTTTGAATTCTACCCAGCTCCCTGAGGCTGCAGATTCCAGGTTAGGCCATGTGCAGTAAGGTCTTCAGATTGCTTCTGGAGGTTGCAATGGGAGGCTCAGAGAAGTGCATACACCAGCCTAATGCCACACAGTGAGAGGAAAGGGTTAAGACTGGGATCTAAGTCTTCCAAGTGTATTCCATCTCTTCAGTAACACTGTTCCACATTCTCTGCAGTCTGTCCCTGCTGGGCCTCAGTTTCCCTTTTGCTAACAAACGAGTTGGACTAGATCCCATTTTTGAAACCCCTCTGGCCACCAGACCTAGTCTTCAGAAGACATCTCATGAGGACACTACACCCATCACAGCAATGTGTATAGTAATAATATTCTTGCCCCCCTCTTCCTCCTCTGCAGTTCCCAGGCTTCAAAGTACTGCTAGGAAACTGGCCCATCTGAGGTTTCTCCCAGCCCTAGGTCCTGCCTAGACCACCTGGAATTACGCCTGGCTTCTGGGATCCCAGCTGCTCATGACAATGACCACTCGGGCCCATAAGAATGCCTGGCCACCCTGCTGATCAGGGCTCTCTCTCTGGCTGCAGGCTGAGGCCGGGAGGGGAGCCGAGCCCAGCCCGAAGCTCCAGCCGGCTCAGACTACAGAAACCCAACTCGCCCTTCCCTTCTGTCTCCTGCCAAACCACATGTAGAGTGAGTACCCTGCACGTGCCAGTGGCGTGCCCCCCTGCCCACAGAGGCTCCAGTGGGCAGCCAGAAGGTGCAGCCCCCTGACAGTCAGGAGGCCCGGTAGTCTGGGGTGACTTCTTCCCTGTCTGTGTTTCAGGAAGACACTAGTGCAAAGATTTTCCAGGCTTCTCAGATAAGAATTTGTTAAGAACAAATTCCCAGGCCCCATCCCAGACCCACTGAATCAGCATCCCCAGGAAATGGGACGGGGAAGCTGTGTTTTTACCAAGAGTCTCAGGGGACTGAGATCATCAGGGAAGTTAGGAAATTCCCCACTGGGGGTCAACCTGGCCAGCCCCAGCAGTACCTAGAGAACATTGAAAAACTGCCGTCACCTGGGACCCAGCCCAGGGATTCTGACTCTCAGGCCCCAGAATCAGAATCTCTACTTTTCTAGACTTTCCAGGGATTGTGATATGCCCATTTCAGGGGCTGACATTTGGAAGCCACTGGGCTGGATAATTTAAGGAGATTTCTTGCTCTGACATCCTAATAAGGACACTTGGGATGGCAACTCCTCAACCACAGCCCACAGGCTTGTTTTTTGTTTGTCAGTTTATTGATTTTTAAAAATTTTGGTTTGTTTTGGCTGACACAAATAGTGAAAAATTTTTCATCAGTTGCCAATGTTTAAAAATACTGTGCAAAAACCTCAACTTTCAGTTTTCCTTGAAATGTCTTATCATCCATGTCGGGCCTAAATTGACCTGGCAGAAGCCACTCAACTCAAGCAGTGAGTCCCATTTAGAGAAGGACTATGCTCCCCCCTCTGCCTTAGTCTCACCACTCCCTACTGGATTCCCAACACTGTGGCCAAATGCAGGCTGCCTTTGGTTCATACTTATACTGTCTTTCACCTACTAAAGACCTGAGTGTCTAACAAAAATGGGAAAACAAGAGATGGGCCAAGGACCCCAGGTTTCAAGAAAAACTTGTCTCCACCAGCCAGTTGGTTCATTCATGTTACATGGCTGCTCCATGGCATTTGGAGTATAGCCCTTGGCTACTAATTATGAGGGAGTGTGAGGTATTCCAGAGCCCAGGAAAATGTATTAGACACCATCTTGCCCTCAGAATAGAGAAATGGGCACAGGGCACTCATGGTCCTCACTCCTGGCACCATGGAGAGGCCCAGGAGAGGGGACATCATGTGGGTGGACAGGGATGAAGAAAAGCTTTGTCAAAGTGGGCACATGGGAGACATCATTTGGCATATGGAGCATCTTGGTGGTAGAAACCGTGTGGTAGGACCCAGAGAAGCGGGAAAAACCAGGAATGAGGGAAGTGAGCAGCAGGAAGGGACGCCAAGCCCAGTGTTTCACAAAATGAGAGGTAACAGGGTGACAAAATATTGCACGGTCAAGAATATGGGCTTGAACACAGAAAGACTGGGGCTTGGGTTCAAATGTGGCCGCTTACTGGTTGTGCGACCTGGACAATCACTTCATCTTGCTGAGCCTGAGTTTTCCCATCTGCTCAGAGAACCCAGGGCAGAAAAGTAAGGAGGGAAACAGGACAAGGAGATGGAGAATGAGCCCACAGTTGCATTATGGAGCTTTGTTTTAAAGAGTATTACCAGCAGCTCACAGGGCTGGACAATCCCAGCCAAGGCTGCTGAACATGATGGGAGGTAAGGGGGTGCGGATGCCCCCGGCCCTGCAGAGCTCAGCACGCCCGAGGGGTGGGAGCTCCACTGCACACTCTTGGGCCACAGCAGTGTCTTCAATGTGTGTGAGCAGGACAGAGAATAAAGAGATCTGAACCACTGGGGAGAAACAGCCCCAAAGACTAAATAAAAGTGCCCTTGGGTGGGATACATGTCCCTGGGGATGAGCAATCCTGTTGAGAATTCCTGCTTGAGACCTTAGACAGAAATTCAAGGTGAGTTATAAAGAGGCCATCCATTAAGTTCAGAAATGTGGCAGGGACTAAGCAGAGATATGCTGTAGGTGAAAGGCTAAGAGGATTTATGTGCCCTACAGCTAGACTGCCTTGTTTGAGTCCCAGTTTGGCCACTCACAGCGATTAGAGCATGGGTCCATCACTCAACTGCTCTGTCTGCTTCTCCATCTGTAGAATGGGCATGACACTATCTTACCTATTCTTCTAGGTGTGTGAGAATCAAAGGAGTGAACACGTAGTGTGTAGGACAGTAGATGGAACATAGCAAATGTGAGCTGAATTACTGTTGGAAATTAGCAAGCAAGAGGAATTCTAAAAGTATGCTTAGCTATTTAAAAATGTGTTTTAGCTCTTTGCCTAAAGCCTTTATGTTTTTTAATCAAAAAGGAAAAAATTAAGTCTTACAGTAAGTTATCACTTTTATTACAATAATTTTTATTTGCTTGTATTGTTCTGCATTATTTGTTTCTTAAAGAATCAACTTGAATTGTTTTAAGTTATTTTCAAAGAGGAGCAGATTGAGTGGAAAAGTAAACAATTCTTTCAGTCTCCTGCAGCTGACCCCTGGGAGAGACCTGGGTGTCTGAAACAGCCACCCGAGTGCTGGCAGTGTCTTAAGTGGCATGTGGGTACATGAGGGCTGAGCGAGCAGAGCAAAAGCTTCTGTGGGTGGGAGCAGGTGCCATTCGTGGGGACTGCCATGGTTCATGGCCAAGTCTGTTGTGCCAGGTCAGGAAGTCTGCTCTGAATGGACGCACGCCTGCCACAGTGGGTGTTAAATACTTCGAATGTCACCCCAAGGTGACAAAACTGTCACTTCGGAGCTTCTACCAGAGAAATGCCAACATGGTGTTTATGCTCACCTCCCTATCAAAAACCCGAGGTACAATCCAGCCCTTCAAACAACCTGACCCAAAGCTCAGGCCAAAGAGAAAGAAAAGCATGGTATGGTATGGTATGGTGTGGTGTGGTGTGGTGTGGTGTGTGTGTGTGTGTGTGTGTGTGTGTGTGTGTGTGTATGTGTGACACATGCCCTTCTTGAAATGTTCTGTCTGCATGTGCCTGGCATGCACACACATACATGTGCACGGGGCTCACATGTGCAGTACAGCGTTTTGGTGGCGACACTCCTGGGTCTCAGTCCCAGCCGCTCCAATAAGTCTCTAAGTCTGTCTCGGGAGGAAAAAACGTCAGGATACATTTCCCTAAAAGTGAGCCCAAGGTGTGGCCTTTGGTCTCAAGGCAGCCCTCAGCGGGCCAAGCCCCAGGTCTGGGTCCCCTCACAGCAGCATGAGAGGAACGACAGAGCACTCAGCAGCCTTGGGCAGTGGGTACTGGGAGCAGAATGGGGAGGGCCGGTTGCCACATGTCCACAGGAGTACCAGTGACAGACAAGCCACCCTGAGGGGGGGCAGATTAGCTGGGGGAGGGTGCCTGCCCTGCCTCCGCCCCGAGTCGCAGGTGCAAGTGACAGGACTCATCAAGCACTCCCTGACGTGAGTCTGCGTGGCAGGTCGTAAACATGATGGCCACTTCAGGGCGGTTGCTCTGCCCTGTGCTAAGCAGCTGACATTCAGCATCTCACTCAGTCCTCGCAAGAACCCTACAAGGCAGGTACCATTACCCCACTTAAACAGGCAGGGGGCTGGCCTGCAGTGAAGTGGAGAGGACCCAGACCACAGGGAACCCCCCAGTTCCTCCCACCCAAGTTTAGGTGCAGGGGCAGTTCCCAAGGCGACCACTGGCCTGCCTCCACCCCCACCCCCACCCCCATCACCCGATTCATGCCCAGGGGTTCCCAGGTCTGGGCGGTCTGCATAGATTCATGCGGTAGCCATGGAGTCCGACCCAGCAGGTACCTCTCCCCACCTAGCCTGTCCCCCATCCACAAAGAGACTTGCCATCACCAGGCTTGAAGGTTACCGTGGAGATGAGAAGTAAGAATTCAGGAGGCCGGCACAGAGTAGATGCTCTAAAATGGGCACCCCCTCCCCGCCCCCCACACAGTGTGGCTGGACAGAAGCGCCCTAAACGCGGCTTTCCTCAGCTGCTCCCCCCTTGGGCGCCCCAAACCTTTAAGACCTGGTTTAAAGCTTCCCTGCATTCCATCCTGAACGCTTTTCCAGCCTCACGACCACCATCTTTCCACTGGGGAGTCAGGTGTCCCAGGTGCTGAGCACGCAGCCCCAGTCCCAGCGCGCACAGTCCTCCCCGGCTGCCAAGCTCCGCCCTTCTCCCCTCGACGCCCGCGACTGCCGGTCCGCACGGTCTGCCACCGTCCCCCGTGGAGTTCCCTGAGCGCCGGTCCAGGGGTCCCCTGCGCGCCCCGCCCCTGTGATCCGAGCCGGCTGCGCCAGGTCCAACGACCGAGATCTGGAGGCGGGCCAGGGCCGGCCGGCGGACGCGTGGGCTAGGAGGACGCTCGGCCCCGCGGCTCTCCTGGCGCCTCCACGCGGGAGGGCAGGAAGTGCACGGGCCGAGCGTCACCCGCACGGCGGCGGGGCGGGACGCGGCCGCGTGGACCTGCCCGACGGGCACCCCGGCGAGGGTCGCCCTAAGTCCTGCGCGCGGCCACCGCGCTCCTGCTGCCGCACGGGCTCGAGGTCCGCGGGAGGCGCGCAGCGCCTGGTGGGAGCAGGCGCGCGAAGGACTCCTTCCCGGGGTCGGGGCTGGAGAGGGCTCCCCCGGCGCGGCTCGCCCCCGGCCCACCCGCTGCCTACCCAGGGGCGGGGCGATGCGGGGTCCGCAGGGGCGCGGGGAGAACGGCCACCCACCTGGCGCGGATTCGCGCGTGCCGGACGCCAACGCGCAGAGGAGCAGGAGGAGGGGGCGCAGCGGCGCGGGGCGGCTGGGGCTCGGGGCCCCGGGCATGGCCGGGCAGGGCGACCCTGCGCGCTCGTGCGTCCCGTCCTCTCACCGCCCGGTTTCGGTCCGCTTAGGACATTCCGGCCCGCGCTCAGCTCCCGGAGTCCCGACCCGACTCCGGCCCGGCGCGCGGCCGCGCTCGGCGTGGGCAACAAAGGCTTCAGGGCCCGCCCCTCGGCCAGCCGAGGCGACGAAGGAAGGGCTGCAAGAAGGGGACAAGGAAGAGGGGGCGCGGCCGCCGCCGCCCCGCCCCGGGCTCCTCCCCGCCCCCGGCCGGCCCTCCGGCCCCGGCCCGGCCTGTCCGAGCCCCACAGGCCGCTCGTGTGCTCGTGGGGTTTTCACAGGCCTATCTTGGGCTCGTAGGGCCACGAACCGCGGCCCGTGGGGCGGGCCAGGGCGCGGGCAGCGCCCCCCGACAGACACCCCATCTCCCGGGCCGAGGGCGGACGCTGGCGGTGGGGCCGGGCCGGGCGCCCCACCTGCACCCTCCAAGACCCCCGAAGAACCCGGAATTCCCGGAGCGCGCGCCGGCTCCTTGAGGTCCTGGAGGAGGCACCCTTCGGAGTGCACCGGGCCAGGCAGGCCTGCCCTAGGAGGGACTTGGAGGCCTCCCGAAGCAATTCCGCCCCGGAGCCAGCGTGGGGGCCAGCCTGGTCCTTCCCGGGTGGGCGCTGCCTCCCACGCGAGGCGGGCCCCGAAATCCCGCGGCTCCAGACGCTTTCCCGGCGCCTGTTAGCGCAGCGGAGTGCAGGGTCATCCCCAGGCTGGAGCCTCTGGACTTGCCCAAGCCCTGGCCAGCTGCCCTCATGTGCCAGCCTTGATTCGGGCTTCCTGTCCAGGGTGCTCTTCCCGGGAATACCGGGCCCTTTGCCTCCTGCCGGGAGGATTCCTCATGTTCTTAGGGCGGACTGGCCAGCTCCCCATGGCTTGTGCAGGTCCTGTCCCCAGGCCCACATACCTGCTCAGCCATCTGGTCTCCTGTGCCTGGTCCCTCACTCCTGGAAGCACCCTCTGGCTCCTTCCGCGCCCAGCTGTCCTCCTGAGGGGGCCTATGTCCCCTCCTGGGGTCTCCCAGATCCTGCCCTCCTCAATCCAGGGACTCCCCTAGTACCCAGGGTTTTCTAGAGCAGTGGTTCTCAAACTGGTGATCTTGCCTGCAGGGAGTCGTGCACTGTCTGGAGGTGTTTTGGGATGGTCTAGGAGTTAAAGGCTGGTTGCTGAACATCATACAGTGTCCACGATGGCCCCCCAGGAATCACCCAGCCCAGAGGGTTGAGAAACTCCTGTCTAGGGGTAAGCAGTTGGGAGGCACTCCGCAGAGGAAAAGGCCAGTTTTAGTATTCTGTTATGTGTCTTTTTACTAAGGCAGGCACAAGATAAACATTTGGGAGAGTAACTTCTCTCCTCCAAATCTGACCCCGGGACCATTGCAGTCCCAGTTTCTTACAGACCCTTCCAGAAGAAGGCAATGCAGCCACCTGCACACAGGGTGGCACAGAGGTGCGCCTCTGTACCCGGCTTTTCCATTTGACAACGTGGCCTCCTCACATATGGGTGTGCTGCAGCCTTTGCTGGCGTTAGCTTGTGGCACATAAACCGGAGTGTAAGTGCCACGAGGGAAAGAGATGTTTGCTCACCAGTGTGTCCTAAGCACTTGGCTAGCATGTAGGACACATTCAGTTGATATTTTCAATGATTCAAGTAAAATTGGATGATTGATACAGTATTATGGGTATTTGCCATTATCCGGGTCTGCTACTGGTGGGTATTTAGATTTTTTCCAGTCCCTTGCCTTGACTACCCTCTGTGCCTATGGGTGGCTCCATCTGCAGGATAAAGTCCTGGCTCAAGACTGCAGTCAAGGGCATGTGCATCGGTCATAACTTCAACAGATTGGTAGATAGGTATTGCCAAATTAAAGGCATTATTTTTGGTGGGCTCCTTCCACACCAGTAAACTGCAAGAATTGTGAAAATAATGTTGAATAGTAGTTTACGGTGTGGCTTGCTAAACAAGGATGCTCCCCAAGACCCCCTTAGTAGGAACAGGGCCGAGTACACTCGCCTCGGGCCCATTAACCCTTGTTCCTATTAGCCCTCATCTGGAAGTCCTGGAGACATGGGTGTTCTCCAGTGACTGCATTCTCTGAAACACAGCAGCCTCCACCTGCCAGCGCCCCAGGCCTCAGGGGGTGTGGCGTGCCCCCACACTGTCAAGGACAAAGCCAGGAGTCATGCCATTACCCACACAGAGATTTCAGCTGAGGGGACAAAGGCCTGAGACGGGCTTCCACTACCTCACCAGCTGCCCCTGGGGTGGAAAGAGTGGTGACTAGACAAAGGTGGGTGTGGCAGTGAGCGTGCGTGTCCCCTGTGCCAGCACCGTGCTCTACACGTGGCCTCGTGTGACCTCCTCCCAACATGAACTGAATGTTCTTACCCTCACTTTACAGGTGGAGGGACTGAAGCACAGAGAGGGGGAGGAGTTTGCCAAAGGTCCCAGATTTGGAGTGTCAAGGCCAGGACTGGCCTGACTCCAGCACCTGGCTCCCTGACCACTGCTCCTGTCTGCCTCCCCCAGCTCAGCAAGGGACCTGTTCTTCGAGGCCCCTCCTTGGGGGCTTGTTTCTGAATCTGCCATCAGCTAGATGTGTGGGAAATGGAATTCAGTGGATAAGTGCCACCGCCAAGAGCCATGCTGATTTCCAAAGGGACTCTTCTCAATGGCCCTCACATTATTTCCTGTGTTCAAATAGTGTCTTCACATCCGGCCCAGCAACTCCCAGAGGTCTGGGGCCATGTCTGGCAGCTGGTGCATAGCAGGATCTCAGGAGAAGACTTGCGTGAGAGTCTAACCAGCTGTGGAAGCAGGAGTCTGTGCCCCCAGCCCAACTCTGGCTCAAACCTACCGACCCTTAGGTCTCTCACCACCCCTTGCTCTCCAACCTGCTTTTCACTTTGGTTGTTTTCTTTTGCTTCTTAAAATTGTGGGTTTTTTTTTTCTTTTTTTATGCCATTCTTTCAGCAATGGGTGTTCTATATTTTTATGTCTGGAAATAATTTGAAAAGCATTTATTCTTTTCCAATGTATTTACTAAGTGCTTGGGAGTCCTTTCTGCTCATTATTTGTCCTTCAACAATTTTTTCATATACTTTAACTTGTGTAAAGAAAATACTAATTTCAACATTTAAAAACCAGAATCTTTGCTGGCAATAAGATTCCAGATAAAATGAATCACGTGGGTTGTTTTTCTTTTTCTTGGTTCAACCAGTAAATTGTTTCTCCCCTTAGCTTATCACACAAATGCTCACTTGTGCTGCCTGCAGTGGAGCTCAGATGAACACAACGGCATGAGCCTCGTTATGAACTTGCTATTGCCAACATTAACAATTGAGTTGGTCATGTAATTTTAGGGATGGGAAGAATATTTCAAAGATGAGATCAGCAGCAAGGTCCATCTAGGAGGCTAAATGGAAGTTAACAGATATGCCTGCATAAAAAGTTCGGAACTTCTCCATGTTATAAAGCTCCTTAAATCCCACACCCAAAAAATAGGACACTGAGAGAGATCAGAGAAAGCAGAGAGGAGGTGGACAAACATGATAAAAGACTCTCAGAACCGAAGCCCACAGGTTTCTAGATTGAGTTTACCAGCATCCAGCAGAATGGATTAAAAAAGAAAGACTCACACCAAGACACAGCATCTTTATGTACCAGAACGATTGGGTACTAGAATAAATTGTTTCTAGAGTTTCCGGAGAAGGGGGAGAAATGGTCACAAAGACTCCGAATCAGAAAGGCACCAGAATTCTCTCCAGCAACCATACAAGCTAGAAGCCGACAGAGCAACGCCTTCAAAATCCTAAGGAAAATGGTTTTCAACATAGACTTGAATTATCGGGCTGTCGATCAAGCATGCGGCTAGAATAAGGTCATTTTAAGACATGCGAGGTCTCGAAACATTTACCTCCGTGCCTCCTTAGAGGCTGTGCTCTACCAAAATGAGGAGGTGAGCTGCAAAACGGAAAGACCCAGGGACTAAGAAACCAGTGATCCAACATGAACGTGAGGTGAGGGAGTCCCCAGAGTGACAGCAAAGGAAGATTCCAGAAGCACAGCAGTGTAGTGTGCCAAGAGATCCACCAGTGCACACTGGAGCAGGGAGTCAGAGATCCCTGGGGGGGTCTCAAAAGGAATGGACAAAACTCAGAGACAGAGGAACCACAGAGGCTTAATCACAAACCATCTGAATGGCCAATTCAACACCTACTGGCAGAGATAGGATCCTGGGTCTGCTCGGGGCTGGGGTCAGGATTAGAGACATTCTCAAGGTGAGCTGCACAGAGCGATAGAGTGGGTGACAGGCAGATTGCTTGATCCTTCTGAGTCTCCTGTCCTTAGTGAAAAAGATGTTAAAACAATGCCCGTACTCTGCAGATTAAATGAAAGGATGTAGGTGAAAGCACTTTGTAAACTTCCAGCAACCTCTGCCATCCCAACTCACCAAAATGGCACCATTGCTGTTGTCTAACCACATCCCACCAAAATCCTCATGTTGAAATCCTCACCCCCAAAGGTGATGGCATTAGGAAGTGGGGCCTTGGGGAGGCAATTAGATTATGAGGGCAGAGCCCCCCCATGAAATGGGCCTTAATAAGGGGCCCCAGAGAGAGCCCCTACCCCTTCCCCTGAGTGAGGAAGTGTGCCCAGAAGAGGGCCCTCACCTGGCCCTGCTGGCAGCCTGCTCTCAGACTTCTCGCCTCCGCAACTATGAGAATCAAATTTCCGTTGTTTATAAGCCTCCCCAGTCTGTGGCATTGTGTTTAAGCAGCCTGAATAGACTGAGACTGTATGCTATTACTATCCAGTTTGTGGGCGAAAAAAATGGAGATGAAGTCCCCCGTGTGAGGTCACCCAGTAACTGGAAGAGCAGGACTTAGAAGCAGATCTGTCTGCCCCCACGTGCCAGGCTCCAGCCTTACTCTGTTCCCTGGCAGCAGACACCAGGACTTAGAGAAAACACAGACGGTGCAGAAACATTTGAGCAATGTACATCCTCGCCAGAAATTAAAGGAATGTAGATCCAAGCAACCATGGAGCACTTCTCACCTGTCAAATTTGCAAAGATGTTTGTTCTTTTGCTATTGAATTTGCATTTGTATCAGTGCAACACATATTCCTGGTTTAAAAGATTCAAATGGTACTGCAGATGTATTTGCTGAAACCCACTGGCCTGGCTGGCATGGCTACACCCACAAAAGCCCCGCACCTCTGGGAGGAGGGCCCCTGAGCCAAGCCGGGTATCCAAGCTCTCTGCCCTCTGCAGTCCTCTAGGTCTCTGCTGGCTGGTTTTCTGTGATCTTCCCGGTACAGCAAAGCAGGGCCTGAGCAGCCCAACGTGACCGCTGCCGCCACCTGCAGTCTCACTGTAGGAAGACTGTCCCAAAGGGGAGCCCGGCCCTGGCAATGCGATTTGCAGAAAACTGCCAGTGAAGTGCTGTTTGCACTGTAGTGACAAGAGTAAAGAGATTTGCTTTGGGAAAGAAAAATATGTGTGTCCCCAGCCTGGGATGTTTCCCGCCCATAACTGCCTCTCTTGGGGAAATTCCCCACACGTGCAGATTCTCAGAGCCGTCATCGAGCACCAGAAGGAAAGGACAGGCTTTCCAGAGGGGGCTTGTGTCCAGCTCCTGGTTTGGCTGGGGATGTGCTAGGTGCTCAGGCAAAGAGAGACACCGGCCTCGTGCTGGCCCCCTCCGGCTCCAACCGCCCTCTGGGTATCTCCCCGGCCCTACCCTGTGAAGCCACTTTCCTGCACTTGTCGCTCACCGCCCACCCCCTCACCGCTCTGGCCTTTCTGGAGGCACACAGGTCTGGAATGGTCCTTCACAGCCCCCAGCCCCCATGTGACCTCCACCCCAGCACTGTCCCCACGTCCCTCATTCAGCTCGGCTGTCCCTGTCTGAGCCCCCACAGCCTGTGACTGGAGGGAGGAGGAGCCCCGACTGCAGTTTCCACCTGTCCATCTGCAGCCCGAGGCCCAGCTATCCAGGGGCAACCCCAAGAACGGAAGGGCTGGGGACAGGGGTACTTTCCCAAGAGGCCTGGGAGCCACCAGTACTCCAGCTCAGAAACATTAGCTTATTAAATAGAACCTGATGGCAATGGTCATTTCTAATATCACTGTGTCTAAAGAGTACAAAGCTACACTAACAACTCCTTAAATACCACACAGGGGACACCAACCAGGGGGCTGGAGGCAAAGTCCTTCATCTTGGAGTCCGCCTAGTGAACAGCCTCTGCTCTGCTTTGCTGTGTGACCTTCAGCAAGTTACTTTGCTTCTCGGAGCCCAGTTTCTTCACCTAGAAAATGAGGGGATCAGTAATTCAGCGATTAATTTTTGCCGTGTCTGTGTTCTTTTCTAGCTGCTCTTCACACGAAAACTGTTTTTAGGGTCATTTTTTGCCACCAAGCAGAGGTCCTATAAATCCCCAGTTCTTGTGAATTGTTTCCTTTATGGAGGTGGGGTGAATTCTGCTGGCCCTCATGGCAAGTGTCACGTTGCTGGCCCAGAAGAGGATGGTGGGTCCTAAGGAGAGTCAGGTGGAACCACAGGCTGGGAGGCAGGCACTGGGAGCCCAGCTCTTTGTGGCCCTGTTGAGGCTTCCCTTGCAACTGCCCGTGTGGACACAGGGCCAGTTGAGCATGCATTCATTGGGTTCCTGGCCCTAGCACTGAAGGTACAGTAGGGGGTTGGCACAGGGCACAGGGCACTCTGAGAAGACCATCTGGAAGAGTGAATAGTCAACAGATACAGAGGAGAGGATAGGAGGGAAACGTATGTGCAGAAACAGAATAAATGAGGTTTCTGAGAGAAAGAGCAAATGCAAAGTTTGCACAGCAGAAAGACCAATGAGCTGGTCTTTAGTGAACATTTAAGAGGGGCGGGGGGGGGGCGGGTAGGACGGCACCGTGTCCCTAAGGGGGTTTTGGGTGGGTGTAGTGTTCACACTGTCAGAGGACACTTGGGCTCCCCGGAGTCACACTGTGTAAGGGTTTCAACCTGCAGCTCCTGCTTCCAGAGCCCAGACCCTAGTCTATTGGCTCATCTCCCAGGTGCCAAGAAGGGGGTAAGGAAAGCAAATGAGACTTGTGTCCTGCACAGAGGGGCAGGCGGAGGGCCAGGCGCCTGCAGGAATCTGTGCTCTGAGCACTCTGAGTGACGGAGGCTGGGCCGGGCGCCCGGCTCGGCAGAGCAGGAGGCAGGCTGCCAGATGAGTCACAAGCACTCTGGTTCTGTCCTTTGTCCCTCACATCCCAGTCCCCTCAGTGGCCTGTGCGGGAGAGGCACAAGGGACCCTTGACCCTGAAGCCCCTCCAAGTGGGTGAGGGTGCTGGGGGAGGGGTGAGAAGGTGGCTGGAACAGTAGCTTTAGCAGCGACTGCCCCACACGACTCCGGCCAGCTTCCTCTGCCAAGCCCTCCCCTGAACAGGGCAGGATGCCTCCCGCACCCCTACCCTGGGTCACGCCAACTGGCCAGTTTGGGAGTCCCCCCAATCCTTGCACCTGTGTCTCTGTCTCTGGACAGAAGGGCAGCTCTATCCAAGTCTACCTCATTCCCAGCTCCTGCATGGAGCCTCCCAGATGTTGGAATTCTATGAAGGAATATTGTGGACCTTCCCCATATCCAGCCTACTCTCTGTGCACGCTTTTGGGGCATTTGTTTCCGGTACATGCCCGAGCCCTTTCTCTGTCCCTCTGTCCTGCCTTGCAGGTCAAGGGCCAGCAGACAGGTCTTCCTGGTCCCACATAATGCTCTGCTTGTGACATAGAACAACTTCAATACTCAGTGTGATTTATTTCTCCTCTTCAGTTATAAACTATAAATATCTGTGTCTGATGCTTGCTTTTGTTGCTTATACAGTAGGCGCTCAGTAAATGGTTGATGAAGAGTGAACACCGCTGTGTATGTCCTCACTCCCCAGTTTGATGGTGTATGATGTGGCCTCTGGTCTCTTCCCCCTTCCCCTGGCCTGAGCGGGTCTCCAAAGCCTCTCCTGGCTTCTAAATTCAGGCCCCTGTGGAATGGACCGGTTAGCCTGGCCGTTTCTGGAACTCACCTCCGTTCAGCCTATCATGTTCAGCTCCTCTGTGTCACCTCCTCTGGTCCTCAGAGTCCTGTGGAACCGGGTCCTGTTATTCCCATTTCACGGAGGACCAGGCTCGGGCTCCGGGTAGGGACATGGCGTAAGACCGATCAGCAGCAGGCTGCCACCTCCCAGGAGTTGTCAGATTGGCTCATCAAGGTGACAGGAGCGAAGGTGGAAGGCTAATGGCTCACCACCTTCTATAGCTGCTTTCTCTTAAGAGGATGGAGAAGGTGACTGTCCTGAGGTCTTTAGAGATGTGGGAGTTGCCAGAGGAGGGTGGCTGTGGCTGCAGAGGGACCTGGACACCCTGTTTCAGGAATGCAGCTCTACCATCAACCTATATGAGCCCATCCCTGGCCGAATTCCAACCTCCGGGGAAGTGGTGGGAGAGACTGGATGGACAGAGAAGCCAGGTTTCAGCAGCTGGAGGAAAAGACGGGGGTGAGAAGCTAGAGACCAAAGTGTGGACAGCTCTTTCAAGGTGACCCATGATGGGGGCAAGCAGGAGAGAGGTCAGGGGACTGTGAGGGATGAGGTGGTCTGCAGGTGCAGGTGGGGAGGGGCCAGGACAGGAGAGTTGGGTATGGAGTGGGGGGCAGGAGTGGGCCCTTGGGGCAGGAGGACCCAGAGTCCCTGCAGGGCTCTGGCTCAAGGTGGGCGCCACTAATTGAAAGTAAATACTGCTGTGGATCAAGCCATCACTCCAGAAAGGTAGGGCTGAGCCCAGCCCCAGGTACTTGTGAACGTGACATTAGGAAAGAGGGTCCTTGCGTATGTAATCACGTTAAGATGAGGACCTACTGGACTAGGTTTGGCCCTAAGTTCAATTACCAGTGACCTTCTAAGAAGGCCACGTGGAAACAGAGGCAGGCAGAGAGGAGGACGGCATGTAAGGATGGAAACAGAGATTGGAGCAATGTGTCTACCAGCCAAGGACTGCTGGCAGCTCCGGAAGCTGGAGGTGGCAGGAAGCGTCCTGCCCTAGAGCTTCCCAGGGACGTGCAGTCCTTCCACTCCCTGATGGCAGAGGCTGGCCTTCAAGCTGAGAGGGTTTCTGCCATTTTAAGCCCTCGTTGTGCTCATTCATCATGGCAGCACCAGGGCCCTGGTGGACGTGTCCTGTGCACCTGGCCAGGGGAGGAGCGTGTGGGGCAGGGTGCTCCCCTCTGGGCTAAAGCCTGAAGCCTCCACTCCTTCCTTCCGTCCTCCTGGTGACCGGCCGCTTGGTGGGCTAGGAGCACAGGGCTGACCCACAGGGTCAACAGGAGCCACGGTCGAGGTTCCAGGCTCAGTCAGGGAGGCAGAGGGCAGGCAGCGCACAAACAAAGGGGGGCTAGTTACAGTACAGCCAGGCAGGCTTCAGGCACTTCTGGGCTGTGTCCCTTGAGCAGGTCACCTGGCCTCCTTGGGCCTCAACCTCCCTGCCCGTGGGGAGACTGCTCGTGGCAGCCTTAGCAGCAGGTCACTGTTCTCCATGGACAAGAGCACTTGTTAGCTCACATTTGCACTCCAGCCATGGGGATCAGGTCCGTATGCAGCAAACATTTCTTGAAGGCTGACTGTGTGCCAGGCCCTGTGCCTCTCCAGGAACAAGGATACACACACACAAAGAGATTGTCAGGCTGGATTTAAAAATTAACCCCACAATCCACCTTTTTTCTGTTCACATAAACACACCTACACATAAGGGCACAAATAGGTCGGAAGCAAAAAGGATGGGATGGCACACCAAGCCAAAAGAGTCCAGGCAAACAGGGATGGCGGCACCATTACTTGGGTGTGGCATTGCTAATGTCAGAAAAAGACACCTGAAGGCATAAAAGCATTGTTAGGGACGAGGAAGATCACCTACAATGATATAAAATAACAATTATTCAGCAAAACATTTGAGAAGTTTTAGTTCACATTTCCTAATGGAAGAGCCTCAAATTATATAATGCAAATGCTGGTGGACTCACAGGGAAGAGACAGATAAATCCATGAGCATGGTAGGTTTTTAACGCACCTCTCTCAGTAACAGGTAGCTCAACAGATGAAAAACGATCAGGGTGTAGAAAATGTCAACAATACAATTAACCAAATGGATAAGTATAAAACTCTGCACCTAACAGAGACACATTCTTTCCAAATGCTCGTGGAAACTTTCAGAAAACTGAACTAGCCATGGCCCAGCCACGGAGCAACTTTCAACGACCCGGATAGATGCCTGTCATGCAGATCCAGAGTCCCTCAAGCTGGAAGTCAGTCACGATAGAACCCTGGACATTTAAGGAAAGTTTCTAAATAATGTAAAAACTAAATCATAATGGGACTAGGCAAATATTCAAAACTGAATAATGAAAACACTAAGAGCCGACCTTTACTGAGCGTCTGCTGTGTGCCAGGCCCATTCAAGGTGCCATGTTATCAGAATGTCCCCCTTTCCCAGAGGAGACAAGTGAGGCGTGGGGCGGTCACGTAAGTTGTGCAATGTTCACGAAAGGCAGGGCGGAGAGTCAAAGCTGGCCTGGGGTTCGGGTTCCTCGCTGCACTTCAAATCCACGCTCCCAGCCGACGTGACTGCATGACCTTCCCTCCGTACGCAGGAAATAACACACAGGCCCCCCTCCCCGGGACGCGGCCGTCACGTCCAGCACCCGGGTCACGCGCTGCCGCCCCAGCCTCGCCCCGCGTCCCTGGGGATCCGCGGCAGCGCGTCTCCCACGGGCTTCGGGCAGAGGTCCCGGGCCTGTCTTCCTTCCCGAGCTCACGCGGTCCCGCCCCAGGTCCCCTCCCAGCCCCATCTTTCCCGGTTGGAATCCCAGCCAGGACAACGAGACCCAGCTCCAGGGCGCCTCTGTAGAGCTCCCCAGCCCTCGTGGACGCTCCCCCGCGCCCCAGGTGCAAAGCCGGTCTCGCCACGTCTCCGCCTCGAACGCTTCTCTGGGCCCTGCCGCCCGCCTGCGGCCTCCACGCGCCGCCGCTGGAGCGCCCGGCATCCGGTTGCGCGTGAGGCGCTCCCTGAACCCCTGGCTTTCATCTCCATCCAGCCCGCGGTCGGCTCCGCACCACGGTAAACCCCGCCCTCCAGCCGACGCTCTGGGAAACGCTCTGGACTCGCCCGCGCAGCTCCCTGAGACCCCGGCGGGCAGCAGGCGCAGCAAAGGACGGCGGGCGTCTGGTCCCGGAGGCCCCTCTCCGCGGCCCCAGAGCCGCGCCCACGGCCCCCGGCGCCGCTCCCCGCGCGGAGTCGGTTTGCGCGCCCGCGGCCGGGCGGGGCGAACTCCGTACGGTTCTGCCCCTGGGCGCCAGCACTCCGAGCCTGAGCCCCCTGGCTCCGCTGCCCCCCCCACCTCAGGGCACCGTTTGCTACCCCTTTCCAAGCACAGGGACCCGGTGGGTGGGACCCTGACGGTTTTGCTGGAAGTCATGCGGCCCAGCCGTCTGTGCAGGCTTGCCTGCGTCCGGGGACACCGAGGGCACTGCCAGCTGCTTGTGTGCGACCCCTACGGGCGCGACCCTGCGCCTGGCTGGGCGGGAGCAGGGACCTGTTCCGGGGCTTGCTTCGCTCTGTGGTGTTGACAGACTCCTTGCTGAAATGGAATGTGTGCCCCACCCTCCCTTCACATTTCTCTGCTTTTAAACGCTGGTTAAAATGGGGACCTATAAAGCCAGTCTTGGTTCCTGAGGGTGAGTGGGCTCCACGTTAGGTGCCCTTGCGTCGTTAGGATGAATCAGCTCCCAGTGGACATGCTTGTAGATGGAAAGGGGGTCACTCCTGCAGGGATCCGATTGCCCCCCTGGATTATTGAACCAGGTTTCTCAGCATGGCCTGGAGGAAGGTAGCCACGTGGGGACAAAAGATGCCGTCAATTTGGTCGGCCAGACATAGACGCATGAACTGAGGAACGTGTGAGCTAGGAGATCAGCCAAGCCCCTGTTTCAGAGAAGGGGAAACTGAGGTACAGGGAGGGGAGCCACTGTCCAGCGTCGTGCAGGGAGTCCACGTCACAGCTCACCTCCCGCCGCCTGACAAAGGTCTGGGGCAGGCCACCCCTGACATCCATTCAGCTCACATGGGACTGTTTTCCCTGTGCCTGGGAATTTCAGAGCCACAACTGGCCAACCTTGATGGTGGTTGCCCTACCCATGGTCTCTCCCTCTCCCTGTCTATGAAGTTTCCCCAACAAGTTCTAGAAAAAAATGGATGTGGAGCCCAGACTGTTCTGCGGACCCACCAGGACCACTGCCCAGTTTGGTAGCAGGATGGTGTGGGTGCCAAAGGCAGCTGGGCCTGGGCCCCGTCTCACTGGGAACACGCCCCCAGGGTCCCTAGTTCAGCCAGTCTTCAACCTCTTTGCACGATTGTACAAAAGACATCTTAGAAGCTCTCTTGGAGCTATTTAACTGTGATCTCCATAAACATTTCTCTCGATAAATGCCAGGATCCACATGGCATGCACTCTGAGAGACTCTGCTCAGCTGTGCTGCTTTGCAGTTGGGGGAGTCCAAACAGCTCTGTCCCTAAGTCTCTGTGTGACCTTGAGCAAGCTCCCATCGCTTTCTGAGCTGGGATCTGCCCATGTGCAGTGGACACCTTGTTGAGATGCTCTGAGTAAAGAACAGAGCAAGTGCCTGGCACACAGTAGGCACTCAAGAAAAAGTGCTCTTATGGCCTAGGGTCCGTCTGTTCCTTCCTCCAGGGTGTGGGAAAGCCAGCCAGGGAAGAGGCTGGGGCTCCCCACGCGGGGCAGTTCAAGCCTTCTCTCTCCTGGCCCCGGCCGGGCCAAAACAACTCTGCTGTTAAATATTTAGCAGCATCTACTCAGAGGTTTTTCACCAGATCCTCTTTTCTCCTTAAATGATCAGAACGCACTTGAAGTTTTGAAGATGCACGTATGTTCTGTGTACAGAGCTGCAATTATGTAACAGTGGAGGGAGCTGGGCTCCAGTGGGCGGAGGTAGCCTGGTAGACAGGGCGCTGGCCTGGGCGTCAGGAGACCAAGGCCCCATCCCAGGCCTGCTCCGCCATTGCTGCGTGACCTACGAAGTATCCGTGTCCCTCCCTGCACTTCTCTGGCTCTGGTGAGATGACAGGTCAGAGCTGTGGGTTCCAAGGCTCGCTAGAGGTCTTGATTCTTTGAGTCTAGGTTCCTGTGCCCAAGGCAGACAGCAGGCAGTAACAAGCGGCCTTCACGATGTTTGGTTAGTGAATGAGCCTTTGGGGACGGGCTCTGATGCTGATGGGGCCCCTGACCCTTGCCATTCTCAATTCCTGGGCACTTCCACTTTGTGGCTATTGGGAATAATGCAGCTGTGAACATTGGTGTACAAGGATCTGTTCAAGTCTCAGAGATTTTTAAGTCGGGACCTGTTCCCTCCTGTGTAAAATGAGCAATTGGAAACTTCCAGCTCTAAGGCTCCATGATGAATTGGCTCCTAAAAGGACTAAGGGGGCTAGGAGGTCAAAGGTACATACGTACCAGTGACCTGCCCCCAACAATGTCAGGGCCTTTCATGTGCCAGTGCGTTGGGGCCCAGAGTGCTGTGCATGCAGCCCTCCTGGACAAAGCCTTGGCAGGGCAGCCCCTCCCTCCACGGCTGCAGTCCTAGGGACACGGACAGTCTCTGGGGAGAAGTGTTTAAACTGAGCCTGGCAGCCTGTCTGACCCACCAGATTAGGCGCTAATTCTCCAAGGACCAGGGGTCTCAGGGTGGGAGTTCCCAGCCCGGCTGGCCCTGGAGGGGATGTCTTTGGTAGACAGGTGGGGGGCATCTGCTCTAATCCGCAGTGTCAGGACCCTGAGATCTCAGCTGATCCCCACCACTCCTGGGCCGGCAGCAGAGCAGGAAGGCCTGTCCCCAACCCTGAACCATGCTGGGAGGTTCACTAACTGAGCGGTCTACTCCAGAGGATGAGACTGGCAGCTTGCAGGTTACAACTGACTCACGGGTGGGTTTCATTCAGCCCACATAGTATTAGCATTTAAAAAAGTTAGTTGCCAACATTTGAAAATGCTTGAAGTCTAGACTTCTGGTTCCTTTTTAAATCATGCTGGAAGAGCTGGTGGCCCTGGGTCTGCTGGCAGTAGCTGCCCTATTAAATCAGGCATGAAAACTAGTCCCTCAGGTGTGCTGAGCCCCTAGGCTCAGGTCTGGCCCTGTGGTCCAGTCAATGGCAGACCCGGGCACAAGAGCCTTCTCACCATACTTAAATCCCTTTCGACCAATCATGAAATGATTTGTAAAGTCCTCTGTAAGTAAGGACTTGTTAGCAGACGAGTGCTTAACAGCAAGAGTGCAGGAGCTGGAGCCAGGCTGCCTTCCCAGTTCCAGCTCTGTGATTCATTAGCTGTGTGACCTTAAGCAAGTTACTCAAACACCCTGTACCTCGGTTTCCTTATCCTTATGATGGTAGTAACACCACTCCCCTCCTGGGATTCTTATGGAGCTTAAAGGCATTGACACTGTACATGCTTAGGAAAGTTCCCTAGTCATGGAGAAGAGCAGAGGTGCAGGAAGCGACTGTGGCAGGCCTATTCGGAGGCCTCAGCGGTGCCCGAGCACTAACTTGCACACGTGTGTGTGAAGCCTGGCTCTGCTACCTGTGGCGGTGTGATCGTGGACGAGTCATTTAACCCAGTTGAGTGAAGGCCCCTTGGGTGCTCACAGGCGCTCACAGAGCTGAGACTCCACAGTTACTACTAAATGCTTGCTGCATGTTCTTGGCTCCCTGCCAAGGCAGTCACCCCATTCCCAGCTGGGGAAGGATGCAGATCTGGAAGCTGGGAGACTCACAATTTCCTTTCTGTTCTTCCAACCTGCAGGGAGGCCCTTTGGGGCCTGTGGGAAGCGCATGGGAGCTCAGCCAGAGTCCCACCCACCATCTCAGTGAAGGTCAAAGCAGCACAGACTGCCGGAGGAGGGCAGCCCAGCAGGACCCCATATGACGTCTCCTTGTCATGTAAATGAATGGGGGCTGGGGTGGGAAAGGGACAGGGCTACAGTCCCAGAGCAAATGAAGGGTGGAGCCTCACGCAGGGGGCAGAGGGAGGTCCCAAGGGTTTAGACTGCAGATATTTGGCCTCTTCTCCAAACAAAGTTGTATATTCTATCATTAAACACACCCACAAGATGCAAAAAGTAAACATTTATCTTGCGACTTAAATACTGACAATATATCTGGACTCTTATAACCCTATTGTGGCATTTTTTTAAAATAGCTTATTGAGGCATAATTTACATACCATGAAATTCATCCTTTTAAACTACAGCACAGTGATTTTCTAGTGTGTACGTGTGAATGTGTATTTGTACACATGTGTGTATATGTATGTGTGTGTGTGTATATGTGTGGGCACTACCTTATTTTAGAACATTTTCTGCATTCTTTCCCCCCCCCCTTGGTAACCATTAATCTACTGTCTTTCTCTGTGGCTATTTTAGACAATTTCTATAAATGGAATCATACAATATATGGTCTTTTCTGATCAATTTATTTCCCTGAGCGTAACCTTTTCAGGGTTCATGCAGCTTACCCCATGCATAAGAACTCCATTCCCTTTTCGGCTGAATTACATTTCATTATCTGGACATACCACACAGTATTTATTCATTTGCCAGATGATGGGTGTCTGGTTTGTTCCCACGTCTTGGCAATTATGAACAGAGCTTTGCTCCTTTCAACTCCTGTGGCTGGAGTGCCTGGTACAGTGGGACCGGCAGTCAAGGCTGCGGAGGGAGGCCAGAGCAAGGCCAGGCAAGCCCGCAGGCCTTTGGACTGGACGGGAGTTTGGACTCTGGACTCCATCCTGAGGCAGTGGGCAGCCTTGGGGAGTTTCAGGGGAAATGCTGGGAAGATGGCTTGCTTCGGAGGTCTCTGCATCGCCGAGTCTGGGTCAGCTGCGCCTGGAACCCGGAGGGGAGAGGCGGGGAGACTGGTACCGGGGCCTTCCTGGTACTCAGCTCAGCCGTCTCCATGGCGACAGTGGAAGACCGTCCAGTTGGTCTGATTTTGTGTTTCAGGCTGGCCTAGACCCTGGCTTCCCCCGCTGCTCTCTGAACACAGAGAGGACTGCAGGGTGGGGGAGCAGAGGCAGACAGGCCCATTGTGCCACCAGCCCGGGCAGCCTTGGCCACCTGCCCCATCCTCAGCCCCCAGTCCTCTGTCCCAGGCCGCCCAGGCCCTGTGCCTTCCCAAGAGGACATCGAGCCGTGCCTCTTGGGGAGAAGAGCTTTCTCCCTGTACCCACACAGCGAGACTCCAATGCGGGGCTGGCACCGCACCCGGCCTGTACGTGGTCACCCACACAAGGGCCCCGTAGGGACCTTACACCCGGGCGCCTCAGCCGCCCTCTCGCCGCCGCCCCCATATTTTGCAGAATGAAGAAACAGGACACGGTGTGTGTGTGTGTGTGTGTGTGTGTGTGTGTGTGTGTGGACACCAGGGGTGGGGACACGGCGGGGTGCTGAGGACGGTGTGTGGGGGACACACGGGGGACATCGGGACCCCGCGGGGGTGGTCGCCGGGCCTGGGGCGCAACCTGGCAGCGGGTTCTCGGCGGGCTGGGGGCCCCCTTCCCCGGGGCGAAGCTAGAGGGCTGATCATTCACTTCACCAAACAGGTTGTGCGCTCAAGATCGGGAATGAAACACAAAAGTTACTTTGAAAATGATTCTACGCAAAATGCTTCAGAGCAGTTTAAAAAAATGTTATTCCTTTGAAAAGTGCTAGGAGAGGCCACCAAGCCGGCCGCCCGGCTAGCTCAGTCGGTAGAGCATGGGACTCTTAATCCCAGGGTCGTGGGTTCGAGCCCCACGTTGGGCGATCCTGCTCTCACTTTTCCAACCGGTGGTGAAGACCAGTCTACGGTCATCGTTTAACCGGCTTAGGCTTCACCAACGGCAGTAACCGACTCCGATCGCGGCTTATTTTCAGACAGTTCGGAGCAAAAGCTACGGAGACTGAGCGAGGGGCAGCGGGGTGCGGCCTGGCGGCCCTGCGCTGTGCCCCCGGGTCGGCTCTGCAGCCCGCTGGGAGGGTGAGGTTTTGCCTTAGGGCTTCGGGTCTGAGGAGGGTCTCGGAGTTCGCCGAACCGGCGGGCTTCCTGCGCGCACTGACTTCTTACCCTGAATTGCGCGGATAAATTCATTTCCCTTCTGCGCGTGCGCAGGCCAGGCGCGGGAGGCTGTTGCAGGCGCGGGAGGGAGGCTGTTGCAGGCGCGGGAGGGAGGCTGTTGCAGGCGCGGGAGGGAGGCTGTTGCAGGCGCGGTGTCTGGGGATCAGCTGATCGGGCCTCTGGGAACCGGGTTTGGGACTTGCTACCCTTTCTTTAAGTTAGTGATTCAAACTTCAACTTCTTCCATCATCCATTTGGAGCCTCAAAACACCTCAAAGGAAATAACTTTCTTTTCCTTCGGATGCTTTTCTAAGGAGTGCAGTTTCTTAGGGCAAAATTTCGCTTTTATGTTAACAGCTGCACATTCTTTCCTTGTCTTAAGTATTTTCCATCATTGCCAGAAATTCTCGAACGTTCTCCACAATTACCACATGTTCTTATCATCAAGATACAGTTCGCATTTGGAAGAAACACATGGAAAATTTCAGCATCTGAAATTAAGATCCCTAAATAGCCTCGTCATTAAAGAGGAGTACTTAGTTTCCTGGTAACGGGAGGCAAAGCTGAAATTTTCAAAATGCAAGGCCCATCAGAGAAAAAGCAAACTGGTAAATTGAAGTCAGTGGAAATATCATACACCCGTTTTAAATTGTAGGTGGGTGTTACGGGTTGAGTCACGTCCCCCTATAACTCACATGCTGAAGTCCTAATCCCCAGTCCCTCGGAATGTGACCTTGTTGGGAAACAGTTGATGTAGATGTGAATAGCTGAGACGAGGTTATACTGAAGTAGAACGGGCTCTATGCAATAGGACTGGTGTTTTTATAAAAAGGGGACATTTGGACACGGACACACACAGAACTCAGAAACTCATATTTGGACCCCTAGGAAAAGCCATGTGAAGACAAGGCAGTGATGCCTTTACAAGCCCAGCGGCCCAAGGACGGCCAGCGAACAACCAAAAGCCAGGGGAGAGGCATGGGGCCCATCCCTCTTAGCCCTCGGGAGAAACCAGCTCTGTCAGCGCCTCGATCTTGGATCTCAAGCCTGCAGAGCTGTGAGACGATACATCTGCTGTTCAAGCCACCCCATTGGTGCCAGTCCTTTGCTATGGTGGCCCCGGGAACTAAATTAACCGGTGTTCTACTGGGAGGTGATTTTGATTTTAATTTTTTTATACCTTATATTAAGTATATTCATTTCATTTCAAAAGTCTTAATAAAGAGTAATGGTTTCTTTTGATGTAGACCTAAGTTCAGGTTGAGTGAGGTAGTTAGAACCACAGGTCATTCAGAAGTTAACATTCAAAAATGAGCTTGATCTCAAAGGATATTTTCTTATTTTTGGCTAATTTGTTATGTTGACTAATGATATATTACTATTTGTCCTAAAAGAATGTATTCAAAGATACACGAAATCAAACACATTTTATTAACCCCTGGAACTCGTATTTGAAGACTTTAACATTTAATTTTTCTAAAAACAAAGCATTTTAAGGTAGTGTGCTAATAATTCTCTGTGGTCCCGTTTCTTCAACAAGCAAATGACAAGAAAAAGAGAGGGACCGAGTCAATTAAATGACATGCAGTGAAATGCATGAACTGTGTTTGGATCCTGATGTGAACCAACCAAGCATAAACACGTATGAGACGATCTGGAGAATTTGAACACAGGGTATTTGAAGATATTAAGTATTTTTAAATGTAATAAAAGTATTATCTTTTTTCAAAAAGCCCTTATATTTTAGAGATGTGTTTTATCTTGTTTATGAATGAAATAGAAATGATATCTGGAACTTGTGTAGGTATTTTGGTGGGGGGAGGAATGGTCAGGTACCAGTGAAACAAGATTGGCCCTGTGTTCATAACCTTAGAAGCTGAGTAGTGGATACTCTATGGTTCATTGTACTATCCCCTCTAGTTTTGTGTATGGTTTTACATTTCCATAAATTTAAATATTATTTGATTATGCAGAAACAGAAGTGCCTTAACCTCCGGTTAACCCAGTGATCAAATTTAGCATCACTAAGGAATAACCAGGCACTAGGTGCCTCCTGAAGATGATGCCGTGAGAGGTGTTTGGCATCACTTATAAAATATTCTTATAAAGTATTCTTGTCAAGAACACTCAACTTAGATCTAATCAAGTCTTTATTATTTTTTTTGCCTCAATAGGATTTATTTATTAATTTATTTATTTATATATTTCGGTATCATTAATATACAATTACATGAGCAACATTTTGGTTACTAGATTCTCCCCAGTATCAAGTCCCTCCCTCATACCCCATTACAGTCACTGTCCGTCAGTGTAGTGAGATGCTATAGAATCACTACTTGTCTTCTCTGTGCTTTACTGCCTTCCCTGAGCGCCCCTTACATTATGTGTGCTAATCGTAATGCCCCTTTTTCCCCCTTCTCCCTCCCTTCCCACCCATCCTCCCCAGTCCCTCCTTTCCCTTTGGTAACTGTTAATCCATTCTTGGGTTCTGTGAGTCTGCTGCTGTTTTGTTCCTTCAGTTTTTTCTTTGTTTTTATACTCCACAGATGAGTGAAATCATTTGGTACTTGTCTTTCTCTGCCTGGCTTCTTTCACTGAACATAATACCCTATAGCCCCATCCATGTTGTTGCAAATGGTAGGATTTATTTTCTTATGACTGAATAATATTCCATTGTGTATATGTACCACATCTTCCCTATCCATCCATCTACTGATGGACACTTAGGTTGCTTCCATTTCTTGGCTACTGTAAATAGTGCTGTGATAAACATAGGATTGCATATGTCTTTTTGAATCTGTGATCTATTTTCTTAGGGTAAATTTCTAGGAGTGGAATTCATGGGTCAAATGGTATTTCTATTTTTAGTTTTTGAGGAAACTCTATATTGCTTTCTACAATGGTTGAACTAATTTACATTCCCACCAGCAGTGTAAGAGGGTTCCCCTTTCTCCACATCCTGGCCAGCATTCATTGTTGCTTGTCTTTTGGATGATGGCCATCCTCACTGGTGTGAGATGATATCTCATTGTGGTTTTAATTTGCATTTCTCTGATGATTATTGATGTGGAGCATCTCTTCATGTGCCTGTTGGCTGTCTGAATTTCTTCTTTGAAGAAGTATCTGTTCAGATCCTCTGCCCATTTTTTAATTGGGTTATTTGCTTTTTGGGTGTTGAGGCATGTGATTTCTTTATATATTTTGGATGTCAACCCCTTATCAGACATGTCATTTATGAATCTATTCTCCTATACTGTAGGATGCCTTTTTGTTCTACTGATGGTGTCCTTTGCTCTACAGAAGCTTTTTAGTTTGATGTAGTCCCATTTGTTCCTTTTTGCTTTTGTTTCCCTTGCCCGAGGATATATGTTCATGAAAAAGTTGCTCATGTTTATATTCAAGAGAGTTTTGCCTATGTTTTCTTCTAAGAGTTTTATGGTTTCATGACTTACATTAAGGTCTTTGATCCATTTTGAGTTTACTTTTATAAATGTAGTTAGTGATCCAGTTTCATTCTCTTACATGTAGCTGTCCAGTTTTGCCAACACCAGCTGTTGAAGAGGCTGTCATTTCCCCATTGTATGTCCATGGCTCCTTTATCATATATTAATTGGCCATATATGTGTGGGTTTATATCTGTGCTCTCTGTTCTATTCCATTGATCCATGGCTCTGATCTAATTAAGTCTTTAGACTGAACTTTAAGTTATAGACAGCGAGAAGAGAACAAGTAACACCACAAGGTAACAGTCAGACAAATCCAGAATGTCAGACTTTCAAAGGCTCAGGTTTTTCCAAAAGCAAGTATCACAAGCAAATACTTAGGCCACTAATTAGGTGTGTGAGTGAACTCTTCTGTGCAGAAAGCTCCCCTCCCACTCTTGTGGTCTGCTGAAGCCTCTTTTTTCAGAATATTAAAAAACATAGAATCATAAAGGAAAACAATTATATTGAAATGCAGTTATTAAAATATGGTAATACACATGCTTCTTTTTTTTTTTAGTTTCTAAATCAAATTTTTTATTTATCTTTTCTTCACATATTGACTTCCTCAAATAGAGATCTACCTATAAGTAGTTTTTTTTTAATAATTTATTTTGGAAAAAAAATAATAATTTATTTTGGTATCATTAATATACAATTACATGTGCAATATTATGGTTATTAAACTACCCCCTTCATCAGGTCCCCCCACCAACCCATTACAGTCACTGTCCATCAGCATAGTGAGATGCTATAGAATCACTACTTGTCTTCTCTGAGTTGTACAGCCCTCCCCGTGACCCCCAACATTACATCTGCTAATCGTAATGCCCCCTTTTCCCCCTTATCCCTCCCTTCCCACTCATCTTCCCCAGTCCCTTTCCCTTTGGTAACTATTAGTCCGTTCTTGGGTTCTGTGAGTCTGCTGCTGTTTTGTTCCTTCAGTTTTTTTCTTTGTTCTTATGCTCCACATATCAGTGAAATCATTTGATACTTGTCTTTTTCGGCTTGGCTTATTTCACTGAGCATAATACCCTCTAGCTCCATCTGTGTTGTTGCAAATGGTAGGATTTGTTTTCTTCTTATGGCTGAATAATATTCCATTGTGTATATGTACCACATCTTCTTTATCCATTCATCTACTGATGGACACTTAGGTTGCTTCCATTTCTTGGCTATTGTACATAGTGCTGCAATAAACATAGGAGTGCATATGTCTTTTTCAAACTGGGCTGCTGCATTCTTGGGGTAAATTCCTAGGAGTGGAATTCCTGGGTCAAATGGTATTTCTATTTTGAGTTTTTTGAGGAACCTCCATACTGCTTTCCACAATGGTTGAACTAGTTTGCATTCCCACCAGCAGTGTAGGAGGGTTCCCTTTTCTCCACATCCTCGCCAACATTTGTTGTTGTTTGTGTTTTGGATGTTGGCCATCCTCACTGGTGGGAGATGATATCTCATTGTGGTTTTAATCTGCATTTCTCTGATGATTAGCGATGTGGAGCATCTTTTCATGTGCCTGTTGGCCACCTGAATTTCTTTGGAGAAGTGTCTATTCATGTCCTCTGCCCATTTTTTAATTGGATTATTTGCTTTTTGTTTGTAAAGGTGCGCGAGTTCTTTATATATTTTGGACGTCAACCCCTTATCGGATATGTCATTTATGAATATATTCTCTCATACTGTAGGATCTCTTTTTGTTCTACTGATGGTGTCCTTTGCTGTACAGAAGCTTTTCAGCTTGATATATTCCCACTTGTTCATTTTTGCTTTTGTTTCCCTTGCCCGGGAGATATGTTCATGAAGAAGTCGCTCATGTTTATGTCCAAGAGATTTTTGCCTATGTTTTTTTCTAAGAGTTTTATGGTTTCATGACTTACATTCAGGTCTTTGATCCACCTTGAGTTTACCTTTGTGTATGGGGTTAGACAGTAGTCCAGTTTCATTCTCTTACATGTCGCTGTCCAGTTTTTCCAACACCAGCTGCTGAAGAGGCTGTCATCTCCCCATTGTATATCCAGGGCTCCTTTATCAAATATTAATTGACTGTATATGTTTGGGTTAATGGTTGGATTTTCTATTCTGTTCCACTGGTCTGTGGGTCTGTTTTTGTGCCAATACCAAGTTGTATTGATTACTGTGGCTTTGTAGTAGAGCTTGAAGTCAGGGAGCGTAATTCCCCATTTTATTCCTCCTTCTCAGGATTGCTTTGACTATTCGGGGTCTTCTGTGGTACATGCTTCATTTTTAATGCAACAGATAACAAGATAAATAGCAGGTCAAATAAGTACAGAGTACTTTCAAAATACTGGTATAGCAAGAACCATAATGTGATATGATGGCATCGCACTTTTATTGTGATAAAGCCATGGGTACTTCTTTTATTGTAGCTTTTACCAAGCAGACACCTTCATTTACAATGTAAGGAAATGCTGAATTGCACTTCAAATTTTGTGTAACTAACAAAGACGTAATTTTTTTTCCTCATCCAAGTTCATAGACCCTTTGAATTATATCCATGGACTCCCACCTTAAAACTTCTGGTCTAGATTAAAAAGACTTAAGAGATTTAACAGTCAAATGTAACACACTACCATTTAACGGGCCCTGTTTGAAGAAAAGAAGCAACAAACATAAAAATATAAAAAGTATTGTAGGAACAAGTGAGGAAATGTGGAGTGGGAGTTATGTGATTTTCGGGAATTATTTTCAATTGTGTCGGGTGTGTAATGGTATTGTGGTTTATGGGAGAATGCCCTCCTATTTTGGAAGTACATACCAAAGAAATCAAGCATAAATCCTGAGGCCTTCCCACACACTCATGCACACACGCATATGTATATACAAGGCAGATATGAGGAAATATTAGTTGTATTGATATCATCTCAGTTGTTCTGCTTTTCTGTGAGATTTTCGTAATAAAATCTGAACTAAGGTGATGTTTTAAGTATTTTTGCTAAGGTATGAAGTAGGTAAAGTGCATTACCCACAGCGCATAACTTGATGAATTTTTACATGTATAAACACCACGTGATCACACCAGATCAAAACACAGATCAGTCCAGCACTCTGGTTCCCTAGGCAATCCCCCTTCTGCCCCAGTTAGCCACTATCCTGATTTCTAGCACCATTGATTAAGTACATTGTTTGGTGTCTGACTTCCTTTGCACAAAATGATTTCCTCTATATTAAAACAAGCTTTTAGAGACGGATAATACCATGTTTAGCAAGAAAGTGGAAAAACAGGCCCTCTCAGATTGTTGAACTGTAAATTGATGCAACGTTTCCTAAGATAGTTGAAAATGCCCACAGCATTTGACTCAGCAATTCTACATCTAGAGTCGTAAAAAAATAAAAACAATGTATGCAAATGTTTAGGTTGAAAGACATATTTTTCTGACATTGAAAAACGAAAAGCAAACAGAACCAAGGGTAGATCAATAATGATCTATTTTTTTGTATGGCATGAACAATTAAGAACCAAGCGTTCTCAGCCATAACAGACACATATGTAATTGGAGTGGTCTCTAACCGGTATCAAGTTAAAGACAGAACAACATGAACAGGGTGTTTATGTTAAAAAAAAAAAAATAGGGAGTACAAAAAATAGGGAGCGTCAAATAATGGGGAGGTAGGTGAGAGAACATAAAAAGGATTCTTCAAGTTTTGTCGTGTATTTTATGCTTTTGAATTGCTGTGAATATTCAAGTATTACTCATATATAAAACATGAACGCAGAAAGAGAACTTCAATATAAGAGCATCACGAGGGTGCCTGCAGAAAATCTGCAAGGCCTCAAACCCGTAACGGGCGCCTTCGGTGCGGGAATGCGCAGGTGAGGGCCCACGTGGGAAAGGGCCCTTTCCGGATGTTCATCCTTAAGAGTTTTCAAGCTTTGAATTATTTTGAGTATTTTCTAAGGTTTTAAAAGGGGCGCCCTGGGCATAGTCGGCACGGCGGGTGGGGGCACGGCGATCCCCGCTCCCGTCTTCGATCGCCCAGGACAGGTTCAGGCGCAGGCGGCACGAGCCTGCAGCGGGCTGGGAGGCGCGGGGACAGCGGAGCCAAGGGCACGAGGGTCCGGGGCTGGCGAGCGCACGGCCCTCCCGGGGGGCCCAGAAGAGCAGAGCAGACGAGCGCCGGCCCGGGGGACGGCCGGGGACGCTGGCAGCCGTTGGCGAGGCCGGGCGGGTGCGGGACGGCCCCGCGGCGTGCTACGGGGCGCGGCACCGAGCCTCTCCACGCCGTCCAGCCAGCCGCCCGGAGGCGCTGCTCGTCTCTCTATTTCGCAGGCGGACGAACTGAGGCTCCGCGAGCCGAGACGACGCGCAGGATCCCTGGGTCTAACGGCCCTGGCAACCTGGCAGGAGCCCCGCCGCCCCGCCCCTACCGCCGGAACTACCGCTCCCGGCGTCCCCAGCGGTGGCGCGGGTACAGGGCGCGTGCGCGACGGGCAGCCGTTGGCTGGAGCGGCGGCTGCGCGGGTCGCGGAGCTGTGAGGTCTGCGGGCGCTGGCAAATCGGGCCCAGGATGTAGAGCCGGCGGTGCCTGACGGCGCGTCTGACGCGAAGCTGGGTGGGGTAGAGTAGGGGGCGGTAGTCGGGGGTGGTGGGAGAAGGAGGCGGCGAGGGCAAATCACTTATAAATGGCGCCGAAACAGGACCCGAAGCCCAAATTCCAGGAGGGTGAGTCTGGGCCCTTGGGGAGACGACACCTAACGGCGCTGGAGGGCGGCGGGCTCGCGGTGGCTTGGGCTCGGGGGCCGAGGGCCGCGCGCGCTGCGCCCGAGACGGCCGCCGCAGGGCTTTGTGCGCGGAGAGCGCGCTGCGGCGGGCCGCTCGGGAGCCCGGGGCGGACGCTGTGTGCGGCCAAGGCGTTTCGCGGCGTTGGAGGCGAGGGGGCGCGTGGCCGAGCCTCGGTGCAGCGTCTGTCTCGAGGCCCCGGGCGCAGGGCTGGCAGCCCATTGTAGGGACGCGGCGGCGCCATGGCGGCGGGTGGGGGAAGTGATGTGGCGCGGTTGGGGGGCAGGGGCGCCGGCCGCCTGGGGCGCTCGCGGGGCCCCGGCGGCGTGGGGGGCCCGCGGCTGGCGGTCGGGGCTGCCCCGGGCCCGAGGGGGTCGCACTGGACGGAGGCGCCGAGCTGGCAGGTGGGCTTCGCGCCCGGGTGCGAGAAGTGCGTTGTAAGATGGCGGCGCGTCATGGCCGCCGCAAGATGGCGGCCGGGCCCCGGGGCGGGGCGAGGCGGGGCGCGGCGCGGCCGCTTTGTGCCGCCCGAGGGAGCCGTGGGAGCGCGTCGGCGCGGGCGCTGCTCGCGAGGGAAGGTGGAGTACCTACGGCGGCGTGACGAGTGTCCGTTGCCTTGAGGTCCTCCTGTAAACACACGAGTTGAGTAATAGCATGTGACTAACTGGTTTGAAAGTTGTTCTTTATCGGTTGGTGGTAGAACCTGGTACCTAGCGCAGGGCGGCCCGTTACCTTTCACGGTTACCGTTTTCGCCTATTAAGGTGGGGGCCTAACCGAATTAAAATGGAGGTGAGACCTGTAGGCCAGGAGTGGCCTTGTGCCGGAGATGTGGCCGCTACCAGATATGCCCGGACCGCTGCAAAAACTGGCGGGAGTGATTTCCAAACTTCATGTTAGAATCACTTTGAGTCATCTACCCAAAGCCCATGTATTTTGTAACTTTATGGAATATTTAAGTTTTCAAGGGTGTTTTGGATAATCGCTGACTCTTTGTATTTCCTCTGCCTCCCTTGAGAAGCTGGGATTACTTCCCATGGATTCTTTTTTTAACGAGATGTTTCAGAATAGGGATTCTTAAGAGTCAGTGGATATAATTCAGGAGATCCGCGAACTTGGAAGGGCAAAATTTTTTTCCCCTATTTTCTGAAGTTTGGTATTTAAATTACGTAAGTAGGGACTGCCTCGCACCCCCCTACCCTCCGGTAGTAGCAGCTTTCATATCCCAGCATTACAGTTGTGAAAGATATATTTAGATGCCATCGATGCTCTCGTTACTTAAAAGTTACGGTAGTTATTGGATTCTCAGCTACACAACATCATTAAAAGAGCTCAGTATATTTTGAAATGTTTTGGTGACTATTTTAACATAGCTGGTTTCCTACATAATACTGTCTTACATATTTATAAAAACATAGGAAAAGGCCCTTAAGCTTCATCAGGTGTCAAGGGTCCATGAAGTCGCAACAGTCAAAGATGGCTTTCTGGAGGAAGTGCTTCAGTGCTGAACTAGGGAGATGGTAGAGTGACGAGGGATGACAGCAAACTAGAAGCCTGTGCTGCTGTGGTGGGGAGTTAGAGGGGGAACCAATGTACCCCGCGGAGGGCTTGAAAGCTACCCGACAACCGCCCTTCCTGTTGGTTTCCATATTTTTTTTTTACTCTTGTGCTAGAGTATGACCATCTTCAAGAAATCGTATTTATAAGACAAATTCAGAGACTATCTTGTAAGGAAAAAGGAATATTGTGTTAGTGCCAAGAGAATTATATCGACACTGCAGAATTGAGCTTATGTAGTGGTGGAAGAACGAATGATCAGAAATAGTGTTTTTTCTTGATTCCTTTAACTTTGGAAGTTTTTCTCATTTAATAATATGACATACCTTATAATGGCAGTTATTAAATTAAGCACAGTGACTGTTCTGCACTGGATTTGTTCTTCCACCTGAAACTTAGCATAGGGCTGAGGAAGCTGTGGGGCATGCGTACATGTGTGTGCTGTCAGAGGGAAGGCCTCTGCCTTGTTGGGGATAAAGTGACAGCGTGGTGCTGGCATCTGATGCTCCTGGTAAGCACCAGCCAGTAGAAGGTTGGAGAATTGGAACCTCATCAACCTTTACCTTGAGAGCATTGGGCCGAATTACTTTTGTGGTTTGATAGGATTGAGAGTGGAGAACTGTTTAACCGTATCTGATAGGCTTGTTCTTTCCCCAGTTACCAGGCTTTCTCTCTACGACCATGAAAAAGGCACTTATTAATCCTGAGTCATACTCCTCAGCTAAGTGCATACTTTAACAGAGTGTCAGTGTCAGGCAGCTAGAATGGAGGTCCGAGGGCCTTAGCCTCAGTGCAGTTGTCTTTGGCAGCAGCAGCCAGAAGGAGGGGGGATTGAGGCCATTTCCAGGGTTCCTTTAACGTGTACCTGGAGAGAGAGAAGTGAGGAGAGACAGTTCTGTCTTTGGTGTTTCTGGTTATTGCTCTACTTCTTTGCATCACCCCAGTCTCGTTCTTTCCCACAGTGCTCAGTGATGGCTCCAGCCCACTGCTCTCCTGAGCTCAGACATGTACTGCTCATTTTATGGCTCTGTTGGGGATTAACTGTAGCCATGCGCCTGAGTTTGTTGTTGTGGCTGGTACTCCCATCAGCTTGGAAGTCACCCTACGCTCTCTCTGCTTAGCTGTCCTCTATTTCTAGTTGCTTTTGGTTCAGACCTGTTTTAGCTTTTAGCCTGACTGTTGGGAGAAATCTGCCTGGTCTCCCTATATGCAGTCTCCATTGCAAGCCCTTCCTGGGCCCAGCAGCCTCTGGTCGTGGTTCTTCAGAATGGGTCACGCGCTGCCCAAGAAATAGAGTCTGAACACAGTGAAGTTACTGTGGCTACTACAGGAGGTTCTAAGATAGGTCTGGTAAGATTTGAAAATCTGTAGTTTTAAAAACTGCTCCATGAGATGCTTGGTCAGATTTGGGACTCCCATCAGTACAGGAGACTTAAGGTGTTAGTGATCTGTGTCACTTTAAATGTTTATCCTGTGCTCCAGTGGTAGTGAACTATTAATATTTAAGTAGTAATCTGACAGCATCATTTTCTCATGTTTCTATGCTTTTGTCTAGTTTTCCTCTGCTTGGACCCTCCTTTCCTTGTGACCTTCTCAAGTAGCTTATTGATCACTCTTACTGGTTTAGAAAGCTTTAAAAATAGAAAGGCCAGTGAGTTTTGCAACACTGCTTACTTACTGGTGTCTGCCGTTACTCGGCAGTGTTTAGCACTAGGAGGTATGTGAAAGACAGCTGGTTGAATAGATTTGCTGTAGGGTAACTATTTCAGGTTGAAGGGTTCTAAGTTGTCAGTTTTGAAACTTCTAAAAGCAGTAGTAATTTTTTAAAATTATGAAACCCAGGTTGCCTTACAGTCTCTTTGGAATTGAACTATTAGGCTCTTTTAATTGGAGAGCTAAGAGGTGAGAAGTACTTTTGTTACGTTTGGGCAGGCTGAAACCAAGTGGGCTGGAAAGAATGTGGAAGAAATTGATTTTTTCTACAGTAAAATGTAACCTTGAGGCACCGCCAGCCAGCTGCCTGTCTGGTGGTATGGGAAGCAGAACTGGCTTCCAGGTCTTACTCTATTCCTTTGTGTGTTTTTCCATCTTGAAGTCTTAATGGTAGGTTCAACAGAGTGTCAGTTCCAAACATTAGAATTCCTGCCCATTTTTTTGTTCATTGAAGCAGCCTAATACCCAGAACATCATTGAGCACACCAGAGTCCAGGACATTAGGGGGACCTCTTTTTTTTTTTACAATTTATTTTATTTTAGTATCATTAACCTACAATTACACGAGCAATATTGTGATGATTAAACTACCCCCTTGATCAGGTCCCCCCCACCAACCCCACCACAGTCACCGTCCATCAGTGTAGTGAGATGAGAATCACTACTTGTCTTCTCTGAGCTGTACAGTCCCCCCCGTGCCCCCCCACCCTATGTCTGCCAATCGTAATGCCCCTTTTACCCTCTTATCCCTCCCTTCCTGCCCTTCTTCCCCAGTCCCTTTCCCTTTGGTAACTGTTAGTAGGGGGACCTCTTTTTAAAATAAAGTGCAGCCATTTCTGATGCACACTGAAATTTTGATGAACAGAATATTTTACTTAGTTCAAAGAGTGAAGGAGTTGGCAGCAGAGATACAGGTAGAGCATGATGTCCTTAACTTGGGAAGCATTTTAAGAATTACACTCCAAGGTATACATTGAAAACCCAATCAGTCCTATCAGTAGGTAGCTATAGTAGGTTTTGTTTATTTGACTTAAATAGATTAAAGTTGTAATCCATTGTTTTTTGTTTACATCAGATATTAAGGTGTTTCGGTTGTGGGATACTGTTGAAGTTTGATCTGTGCATAGTCTTACCCACTTTACTAGTGTTTTACACCATTAGTACGAGCGTGGTGGCTCTCGGGTGGGACTCTCACATGCAGGGAAATGACAGCTAACCCAGTGCTTTTTAATTTTACAGGTGAGCGTGTGCTGTGCTTTCATGGACCTCTTCTTTATGAAGCAAAGGTAGGAAACCCATTTACCTTTGAGAAGTTAGCCAGAACTAGTGGTTAGATCTCACTTAATACTAACTTTTGTTGATTGGTAACTTTAGTAAGAGAGCTGCCTTTTCCATGGACTCCTAGTTACAGATTCCCCAGCTTGTTCGGGGGTCTTACCTGCTCGCTTAGTGGACCAAGAAGAGCGTTGCTGCTTTGCTGTCGTCTTGCTGACCCACAGACCCAGCGGCTGGAAGGAGCATTGGAAGGGAAGCTGGAAGATTGGTTGATTGTGGGGGCAAATAGCATTGTGCAGTTAATTATTTATGAGAAAATACTGCCAAAGTCAATTTAATGTCCAAATATAGTGTGCTGAGTAAGCACTGAGCTAATTACATTACGTTAAAGGTAAAGCTGCCATTAAAAGCACATTTAACTCTATTTCTTCGTTTGTCCAGCAAAGTTGGAACCGGGGGCTCCCTTTGCTGTGCAGTGGGGTTCCTGCTCCGTATATGCAGATGGATTCACATTAAGCCAAAGTGGGATAATGCATTCCAGAGTAAAAACTGTTTTCAGTGTTTTCGTTTCTGATAACTTTTTTAGCACAAATAATAGGCTGTGGCTACTTTTAAAAGTCATAATGTTCTTTTTAATGAACATGGTATACAAAACAGTATATTGTTCAGTTAGACAGTTTCTACATAGTTTGTATGTGTCTGAAAGAAGTATAACAATTGTAAATTATGAGTCTGTTTACATGTTTTGAATACATAGATGTGTGTTTAAAAAGTTCTGAAGGGGCTGAATTTGGATTCATGGAGGTGGTCAGGGCTTACATGTATGTACATGTATTTAATAAAGTTGTAATACTATATATGTAAATTATGAGTCCTATTGATCGTTTATGTCTCTGAATGTTATTTTTGTTGTGTCAGTTTCTGGCAAAGTGGACCTAATTGGCAGGTTTTTTTCTCCTTGGGCAGCAAATGCAGTGGTGAACAGCAGCTTAAGTGGCTGTTACAGAACAGCTTAGATGCTCATAGTTCTCTTGGTTTACCTCAGATAAAAATGTAAATACAAAACTAGGTAGTCATCACTTACCATGGTTAATGACTTCCTTTAATAAATTCTAATGTGTTCAGCTGCTTTTAACAATGTGTATAATCTGTCACTTTGCTAGTTGCTGATATCCTGCAATAAAAGAAGTTAATTCCATTATTTCATTAAGTTAATGAAATTTCTTAATAATATGGTGTAAATATCTTTCTTCAGTTAAACTTGTTTTGAAATACAGCTTCTGGCTAGACTTTGAAAAAGCACAGACATAGCTTTCATTAGCTGTCCTCAAATAGCTTGTGTAACTCACCAACTTCAGGTTTAGGGTGACCAAATTTTAAACTTTTCTGTTCTTCAGCTTTGTTAGACAAACTCCAACAAATTGACTATTCGGCAGTTTTATAACTCTTAATATGTAAGTAGTATGAAAGATTAATGTTATTTTAGAGAGCCTTACTTTGTTGTGTTCATTTTGGCCACCAAAAGTTTTAAGAGTGCAGAGTGTCTAAAAAATTTGATACTTCAAAATTATCCAGGTTGTCTGATCTCATCTCTTTTTGTAAAAAAAATACTTCTAAGCTATCTTTTCCTTTTTTGTTGCAGTGTGTAAAGGTTGCCATAAAGGACAAACAAGTGAAATACTTTATACATTACAGTGGCTGGAATAAAAAGTGAGTATTAGATCTTTAAAAGCAATGTTTTACTTACAGTTAGCAAGGTAGCATGTTGTAAGTGTCTTGGGCATATGCTTTTAATTGTACAGTTTCAGTACATAGTGAAGCAAGCATGAACCATAGTATGAAGAAAAGATGATAGAAATTAGGATTTGCAGCCATTTTAAAGTCTTTGGTTAAAGGTATTTCTTTTGTTCTGGTGTAAGGTCTACTCATTACAACCAACTGCTTTTTTCTGGTTTTGGTGCATTTGAGAACAGTTTGAGTTTTTTGCCTTAGCAAAACCTCAGTTACTATATGTTACTTCAAAAAGTTATTCTCCAAGCTAGCTGGATTTTTCTATCTAGACAGGGAAAAGAATAAAGTATGCTAATTAGGAACTAAGGGTCATTTCTGTTCTGAATTTCCGAAATGTAATTGTTGAGAGAAAGTGATTTCATGCAATTCCCATTTTAGCATGTGTGAATACAGAAATATAATTAGAGAACATAGTCTTCCACCCTGACGAGTTATATACCATGTTTTGTTTTGTTTTTAAGCAGTGGTATATTAATGTGTTACTGGGAGTGGACAGTGGTTACGGCTTGAATACATTCCAGAATGCCCAGCCTGTGGAGCTCTTACCCAGTGATAGGTCTTTCTCCTTAGGGCCCACGGCCATATGTATAATGTGTTTATTTTTGGTACTTGTAATAGGATAGCCTGTAATTTTTGCTGTGAGAGGCTGTGCGTGACTGTTATTAGTGGTATGTGTCCTTCAAGGACGGCACTGCTGGAAAGCACGGCACTTCAGTTTCTAGCGCCTTTAACAGATTGTCACCTGAGAGGCGCTCTGCCACCTGCTTCTCCCTGTCAGCAATACTGTTGATTGATGCTGTGGAAAGAAGTTTTCTCTGGACGTTTGCAAGCCCTGTAAAGTGGGCCTTGGTTCATACCCTGTCCAGGTGACTAACCCAGCTTTATTCATTAGGAAATTTTTTTAGAAAATGCTTTTAGCTAAGAAGAAATACCAGCCCCTGACCTTTTTTTCCATTAGTATAACTGTAGAAAGGTAAAAATCTAAAATGTGTATGTAACAAAGTACTCTCTGACAACTTGACAACTCAACTTGTGATGATTAAAGTATTTCTAATAATGGTAGGTAATAGTGTAACTCAAAGTGGCCCTGTGGGCTTTCATTTTAAATATTGAGAATTGGGAAAATAATGGAGAAACAAACCTACCTTTTGGGTTTATAAAAGTAAACTTAGTTTTAAATGTGATTTCAGTATTAATGCTAAATTGATTATGATACCCACGAAAGTTTATCTTATGGCTCCTAGTATTTTTTTTTTTAACAACAGAATAAATACACTTTATTTGTTTACTTTTCATGAAGTTTGAAGGGTATTCTGTGTCCAGTGGCCTTAGCAGGAAGGTTGCTTCGGGATTTGGTGGGAACCATGCCACTCCTTCCCTGAGCACGAGTTACCTCCCCAGATGACTCTGGCTTGCCACCAGGGGTCGTTGTTGTTCTTGGCTTGGTGCACAGAAGCCCATCCCTTGGCAAGGGAGAACTATTTTGTCTCAAGCATAAACACCTTCAGTGTTAAGAAGAGCTGTGTGCTCCCTCTGGTTCTGGACACCCTGCATATAGCCAGCAAAACTGGCCTTGGACCAAAGCCTTCCAGACATACATGTTGGTTTAGAAGTCTTGTTCCCAGCAGGCTCCACAGGCTCCAAGGTGGTGGGAAGAGCCCTACTGTGTTTTACGGTTTTCTGTTTGTTTGTTTATTTATTTATCTATTTTCCCAGTCGTATAATTGCTGACATCATAACAAGGTTTGAGGAAGGTGCATGTCATGCAAAAGTATGAACACCCACTCATCATGCTTATGAACTAGAAAAGGATCTCTTTCCTTTCAAAAAAATGAAATGTTAAAACTATTTCAGTCTCTTTATTAGACATACTTTACATGTTGGTATTCTATCAGTAACAGGTGACCTTAAGATACAATATGGAGAATTTCAGTTCTTTACAGGAAATAGAATTATCTTATTTATGCATATATTATGTATGGGAAAGTTAAAGTCTATCCAAGAAATCAAAAACAGCAAATTCATGGGCTGGGTCTGCTTCCAGCACCATGTGTACTTTTAAGTAATTATTTCAGGATTTCATCTTAGCTGTGGATGTAGCTTTTGTGCTTAGCCCTTCATGAGTAATATTTTGTATAAAACTACATGTAGATGGTGAATAGTTGTTAAGTGGCATTTGTAGCTTATGAGATACTGTGAAAGTGCCACATGCTTGTATTTTTTAAGTTTATGGGTTCAAAATAAACCACTGTTTTTTTTCTGTTATACTCCAGTAACGCAAATAAAAAACTTGCATAGGTTTTGTTTTATTTTTTGTTTTCAGCTAATTGATCACTCCTTGGAAAAAAATGAAAAATGGCACTAAATGTTGATCTTCATTAATATATGTTGGGGAATATTAATAAACAAAGGTGCATTTTTTGTCACTGATTTGCTGTGTAGATAAATATACATAATTTTGAAATTTTTGATCTTAGTATTTAGGAAAGCCTTTCGATAAACCCATTTTGAAAGAGGGAGAAATTATGCAGATGCCAGCAAGTGTATTGTATTTTTATTTAATGCTGTGTAATTGGTGACTTTGGGGTTGAGTGATAAGCTGCCTTTAGGAAATTGTGAGATTCTTTTATGCTTGACCTGTACATATAAAGGTTTGTGCATGTTTGGCCTTCATTTACTACCCTAGTAGTAAAGTTCCTCAGAGCAAAAGGTGGTGCTTTATTTTCCTATGGTTCAGTTATATAGATCCTGACGTAGAAAAGCTGTAGAGTTGACTTGGTTTTAAGGTCAGGGTGCTTATTTAGAGGCATGTACATCAGAGGGGGGAAGAGATTTGCAAGGTTCTGAAATGGAAATTTGTGGTACTTTCAATGTACTGCTCCCTTTCATTTAGAGAGAATTGGAATAGATATAAGCGGACACATCGATAAAAACAAGGTCCTCATTTTGAAAATGGCTGATAGACAGCTTACTTTTAGAAAGTCATACACCGAAAGCCCAGTCTCCAAATTAGAATTTTCTTAAATCTCAGTAAATATTATATACTTTCTTCAAAAGCACAGTAGTTAGTAAGGTATGTTCAGTATTTCAAGATATTGGAATTTGTTGACATAGACTTTTAAATATTCCATTTGTAAGTAAATCTTAATAAAGCTTAACTAAATTCTGCGCCTGGTCACTGAGATCACTCTGTGCTATGCTGTCTGTATCAGAAGTGCTGTGAGGCCCAGGCGCTCTGAGAAAACTCTGAAGACACGTGAGGATATGGTAGCCCTTTTTCCTGTTCCTGAAGGAGCTCCCTCAGTACACCACCCCCTCCTGACCTCTAGGTAAATGCATGTTTTAAAGTTTTCTCTAGGAGATCATGTTGAGGGGTGCTTTCTGTTGAGTTAGTCTCTGTTTGGCTATCTTGCATAAGAGGTCGGAGGTGGGAAACGATTAAATAAAAGACTGAGTAGACACCTAACTGTGTCACTAAAGGAGCTCCCTCAGCAGGAGAAAAGAACCACTTGACCTGAAAAGTTAACCATCCTGAAGAAATAGCTTTTCCTTTTCCCCTTTGGAAAAAAGCACATCAGAAATCTTGTTTTGAAAGAGCTTTTCTAAGTGCCAGAATGCTTAAGCAAACATACTTAAGAGAGTGGTTGGCTCTGCCTCTTGGGGATCAGAAAGGCATCTTTCTGGCAGTGCTGTGAACACGTATGCATTTGTGAGTGGGGGTTGAGGACGGTGACGCCTGATAAACCGTCATGACGCTTTAATTTGTCGTCATACCTGAGTCAATTCAGATGATATTTGAGTGCTGTAGACCTGATACATGCCTGACATACCTTGAGTACTTTTAGCATGTCAGACTCTCGAGTGTTTTGTGCATGTATTAATTCTAACAACTCTACAAGAATATGTACTGTCACCTCCATTTTACAGTTGAGGCTAAAGCACAGAGCGTCCTGTAACTTGACTTCTGCACATAGCTAACTAGCCAGTTTAGGTCTTCAAGTCAGCTTTTTATGGACTCCTATGCTTCATTTTTTTTGGAATTAAAATTTTCTGTAAGACAATTTTTAGTCTATAAGGGTAATTGCTTAGGAACTCATATTAAATGTCACACTTTAATGCCATTTTAAAAAATGATTTGAATAACCTGATTTTGGACTCTGGCAATTTAGATTTGGGATGCTACTTTTGAAAATATGACGTTTGCTTCCTTAACAGATTTTTTCACTAGCATTTCATTTTAGTTGAAAATGAATTTATAGTGCCAGTTCATCAGATTATTTGCAGAGAAATCCAAAGTCTTTCTTCTTGGATCTCTAAAAAACAATTGGAGGACAGAGTCTGAATAGTAATGAAAATATTTTTGAATATTTTCTGTTTCAGTTGGGATGAATGGGTTCCAGAAAGCAGAGTGCTCAAATATGTGGACACCAATCTGCAGAAACAGCGAGAACTTCAGAAGGCCAATCAGTAAGTTTGTTTTGCAATATGAGTATGAAGAGAAATGCTGTCCATTTTCAGAAATGGAGTGAACAATAGAAATCATGTTGGCTGCCTGCCTATAAAATGACTACTGTTAACCCGCTAGCTGTCTTGTTACATCTTTGACCTGAAGTGATCAGAGAAACCTTTCCCAGGTGACAGAGTTAGGACACTTGTCATTTCCTGGGTCTGTTCTTGGACGGGGAGGTGCACAGGCAGGGTGGTGGTGGTGGGGCTTTGTGTTGGTGCAAACTCACTGTTAGCTCAGCTGTGTGGAATGCACACCAGGTGGTGGGGGAAACAAGCAAGGAGAAAGGGGGCATCCCATTATCCTTCTCCAAAAGCACATTGAGGAAAGGAACTCTTAGGACTGTGGTCTACAGGATTTTTAGTCAAAAGCTGAAATACATATCAAGAAAATTGCAATGATAAAACGGGATCAAATAAACATTGGGATTGGTGAAATCCGAAATGGAAATGGAATCTTCAGTCATGACTCATAGTCACAGTGTCCTCTTACTGCATGTGTTCTAATTTTGGTGGATGTAGAAGAGCAAAACCGAGGCCTTTCTATTCTTCCTTTCTTGAATTGTTTGTGTTTTGTAAATTATCTTTGTCCAACTTGTTTAAAACCTGGTACCAGAATATATATGTAGGCTGGGGACCTCCGGTTAAATACAGATTTCACAATGGAAAATCAAGCTGGCCCAAATTCTGATGACTTCATTGACATTATTTTTGAAGGGAGCAGTATGCAGAGGGGAAGATGAGAGGGGCTGCCCCAGGAAAGAAGGCATCTGGTCTGCAACAGAAAAACGTTGAAGTGTAAGCTGTCACATTGGCTATAATTTTGCATTGTTTATAAATGGAATTCAAACTCAATACTCATTATCATGTACTAGGATTTATTGAAAATGGGAACTGGAGCATTGTTGTAACTTGAAAAATGCCAATAAGAATCCCATTCTTGGGTGTTAGGTTGTTGGAAATACATTGAAAATACATACTAATGACATTAGTTTTTTATCTTACCAGGTTTTTTTATTGCCCTCCTTTTGTTGTGGTAAAATATACATAACAAAATCTACCGCTTAACTCATTTGTAAGTGTGTAATTCCGGGGTGTGAAGTACACTGAAGTTGGATGTGTAAATACTTGTGCATGTAGCGTGTTTTCTTCTTCAAGCGTGTTAACTGAATTATCAATAGGACACAAGTTTTGAGATTTTTTTGGGAGTAGATGTGCTTTTTCTGTAGTGCTAAAAATTTATATAAAGTTTATGTATCTGAATGTCAGTGTAGGAGCACTACCTACCTAATCAAAGAACATGAATAATCAAAACTTTTACTGAAAGGTAGTTTTATTTCCTGCCCCTTGGGTATTTTCATTTAAGATTAGGTAGTTTTAGTGAGTGGTCATGTGCTTCTTACGAGAGGGTCAAAACTGACACACACTAAATGTGATTTCTCTAAGGCAAGGTTGTGCGTTTGTCTTTGAAATTGCACTGTTAATTTTAGAGTCACTGGTCTGATTTTACTACCTAAAAGTTAGGTATTAGTAATGAAGATAAATCGGTTTTGAAGTGTTTTGGTGAGAGAGAATTGATCTGGTGAGTAGGTGTGTTGCTCTGCAGGTGGCTTGTTGCTTTTGCTAGTAAGTAGTAGTTTCCATGATGTGGTTCTGTGGGGAACTGTTGTGTAGTAGCATGCATTAAGATTTATTAGCAGCTGAGTCTTACGAGGCAGCAGATTTCTCATTATGTGCAGAGAGATGATTCATTTTTATCAGTAATGTAATATTCTGGTTTGCTGCTAATTCTTTATCATTGTGCTAAAAGTTGTTACAGAAATCTTATCTAGGTAAGTAATAGGCCCTAAAATTACTGGTATTTGAATGTAAAGTGTTGCACAGTTTTGATGACAAAAACAATGGTTGAGTAAGTATATGAAGTAATACTTTTTAAAATTTCAAAAATTTTCAAAATTTCCATCCTTGAACAGAGGAACTGCTTCAGATTGACTCTTGAGTCTTTTGAGGGATTGTGAGTGAGTCTTGGGTCTTCTTGTTAGTAAGCAGGTCAAGACGTTATGTTCAGGCTCACCTTTTAGATTCCCTTTGTCAAGACATGGAACTTAATATTTCTCCAGGAGCTGACCTTTTCAGTGGGAAAACATGGTATTTTGATAAGATGATAATTTGAGTGCTTAGAAGGCATTGTGAATTTTTAAGTATTGCTCTTCCTTGGTAGACTAGGAAGTCTATTTTTAAAGTATTGGGGCAAGCCTGGTAATTTATTTTTTTATGCTTTGATTTGAGCTTTCAATGTAATTTTTATGTCCCTACTCCACCTTTAGTGTTTGGTAATTGTCTGTAGCTTTCTTTGTGCATAAATGTAAATATATCTGGTTAGAAAGTATGAGGACTAGATGTACCTTTACTGTGTGGACATCTAGGTCTCTAAGGTCAGTGCTTTCCTTTCCAAGCCAGTGCTGTGAGCTGTTACTTGTTAGCACTTGGGTTTCCCAGGCTGCATGGTGGTGTTGGCTACTAAGTGGAATGACTTTTCTGAAGAATGACTTAGGACTTCAGTTAGTCTCTGAAGTAAATTGAATCTTAACAGCTTACATTCCAGCTACATAATACTTAGTCATGGGGTGAAGAAGTAGGAATACAAACAGATCCCTAGCAGTTGTGTGAAATGTCACACAGTTTGAGATACTAGTTTGTGTGTTTGATATAACAAACAAGAAGATTGAAGCAAGAATGCCTAGGAGTCTTTACTGCTGTGATCCACTGAAGTGTGGGATCTTTACCTTAGAGTTAGGATCAGCTGTCAGTATTTTTTCTTTAATTTTATGGGATAGGATGAATGGGTAAGGGATGAATATAAGGGCTCTTGGCTTTCCTTGGTCCCCATGTGTTCTTGACACGTACAAGCAAAAGTTCATGGTTTAATCTGACCCAGAAATACTCAGGTGTTCTGGTATAGTCCCAACAGACATAATCCATAATCATGGGCTTTGTTAAGTATTTTCCTTGTATTCCAGAAATAGTGTAAAGTCAAAATAAGTGATTTATTGTTGGGCAGTATATAAACAGACAAGCTAAGTTGCTATCAGAGAAAACAAGAGGAAGGAGACGTTAGCTTTGTTCTGCACAGGGGAAAATGTATTTGGTGTTGGAAAGGAGGGAAGATAGTTAGAGAAGAAATAAAGTGAAACTGGGTTTGGACCAGTGAGAATGGAATAGTGGATTGGTCTTAAAACATGCAGATCTGAAATCAAATTGGGTTGGTTGTGTAGTAATTGGGGAAAATATTTTAACCTTTGGAATTTTGGGGGGGGCGGAACTAATAATGAAATAGTCTGGTTTATATATATGTGTAACCTGTATGCTATAAACTTACAAATAATATAACCCTGAAAAATAGCCTCAGGGTGTTTTTGGCTCATTTTCTTCCTTGGAGGGACATGTGAACTGAGCCGCCTACTGGGAAAATTGTGTTTGAGCTGGAAGCTACCCACTGCCTCACCTTATGACCCAAGGCAATATTTCTCTGAATTTAACCCTGCTAAGGGAACTTAGAGGCAGTGTGTTACTAGCAATAATTACTTACCTTTCTTTCTCCTTTTTCCCTTTTCCTTTCAGGAAAACAAAAAAGAACAAACAGAAAAGTAAGAATGTTACCTTTGTTAAAGTACATTATTTCACAGTTCTTAGTTCTCTGTTAAATGTTAAAGTCAGGAAGCTTTAGAGCAAGCGCATCATGTTTGTGAAGGGGTATCCCATTGAGTCACAGCGGTGTTGCGGAGTGAGGCCCAGAGGCCCAGCTGCAGTGCTCTTGCCCGTGGAGAGACATGAAGCAGCTGTTTACACGTCCTTTAGCCTTAATCACTGACTCTGAGAAGATAAGGTTTTAATAAATGAAAAGTGGTTATGTTACAAAATGTCATCTTACACTAAATGTTTGGTAGAGCTGTTCATTATATATAGTTATGTTTTTGGTGGAAATATTCTTTAATGTAGATTTAAAGATACAACGTATATCTTATGTAACAACAAAAAAAAAACGGACAAATGAAAAGAGAGGGTGTGTTGTGAGACTGTTTTCCTTAAAAGAGCTTCTCAGTAAGCTAAAAATGTCCCCTCCTCACTCCCACATTTCTGTAGCACCTGGAAATGGAGATGGTGGCAGTACCAGTGAGACACCTCAGCCGCCTCGCAAGAAAAGAGCCCGAGTAGATCCTACTGTTGAAAACGTGAGTTTTTCCTTAAGTTTACACACACGGTAGGATTGCTAGCCATGTTACGACACAATAAAATAGTCATAGAACTTTAAGTCTCAAAAGCATTGCCAACGTGGGTCACATTAAATGGTTGAGTGTGTTCCAGGAGGATTTAACAAACTCATAAAAAGTAACATGAAAGACTCTGAGTTCCACATACACGCATGTGGATATAATAGTTTAGAATTCTTACATGAGTGTAAATATGTGTTATTTCAAGTTTATTTATAATCCCCAGGGTTAGAATTTGATAATAGGGCTTTAGTTTTTAGCTGATACAGCTTACATTTCTGACACAGGGGTCTTAAAGCAGTGGTATACTTACAAACAGTGGTATGTTCTGAAAATTAGGCAGCTTTGGGCAGTTACAGAAGACTTCATCAGAAGTCAGTTCATCTAACTTTATGCATTAAAGGTGTAGCTTAAGATATCTGTGTTTGGGATAGTCATTAGACACTGACAATAAATATGAAAATACAGAGTTAAAGTGTGTCAAATCAGTATTTACTTACAGAAGAAAAGGAAATTTTCTGAAGACTTTTTGGCACTGAATGGAGCAGTTACCTGTCAAGATAGGATTCTTTTTTCCCAGCATCTAGTTGTATGGCCTTTTCATTTACAATTTTTGAAATGACAAAATTCCAGCATCCACTTTGAATACTTGAAAATTAATTTATACCCAGGGCATCTAAAGGTTGAGAAATAGTCCCATCTTTCAGAGTTGCTATTCATCAAGACAGAATTTTAATAGCCTTCCTTTTTCTATTTAGGAGGAAACATTCATGAACAGAGTTGAAGTTAAAGTAAAGATTCCTGAAGAGCTGAAACCGTGGCTTGTTGATGACTGGGACTTAATTACCCGTCAAAAACAGGTAACTTGACAGCTACACCACATGTGATCTATATGGTAAGTTCCTGCTAATGTGGGGGCAGGGTGTTGTCTTTAAATTGATGAGTATTATTTTAATTCAGAGACAACAGCTTGGTTATTAGAAAGAATGACTTGGAATCATATATGTTTATATGTGAGTTTATAATGATAAAAGAAAGGTAGAGATAACTCATTTCTGGAGGTTGCTTGGGCAGAGAAATCATCCTAAATTGATGAAGACAAAGAAGGATGTGTTTCCTGTCTCACTCTTAACTGGCAGTGGGACATCTCACATATGTCACTGCTAACAGAATGTATTAGGGACCTCACAGTACCTCTGTAAGGTATTTATGGTCTCCAAAAGGACCTGAATCAAGTCAAGCGCTTAGGTCTAACGCTGATGTACAGGACACAGGGACACAAGGTATGTGTGTAACATAGTACCGATTGAGTAGCTCTGGGGAACAGGTGATGGGTTTCTTACAGCACGTGTTGGGGCGGGGCAGGGAAACGGGACTTCTGCAGAGGGTTGTGAGATTTAATGCACACGGTGTGGACGGCACATGATTCTTGACTTGGCTCTGGAGCTGGGCTGCAAGGACTCAGATCATGGCTCTGCCACTTGATGCGTGAGCTGGGACGTGCTACTTGGCCTTGTGTTTCAGTTTGCACATGTGGTGGAATAATGGTCCCTATCTCAGTACTGACGCGAGGGTGAAGAGAGAATTCACGTAAATACTTCGTTCAGACATAACACATAGGTCCAGTTGTGTGTAGTAACAGTGTCCTGTATGTTGTTACTGGTCTTGAGAGCTGTGTTGTAAATGGGGCACACTTCAGAGCATAGCAGCCACTGGCCGTCCTGGCACGTAGCAAATCTGGTTAAATGTTTGCTTCCTTTGCCACGTTAGTCATGTTTCAAGTGCTGAATGGTACCGTGTCTATTTCGTAGTACTGTCAGGTGGTCTTGTATTGTGTGAGAATTATCCTGGGGTAATTTTCCTTTAAAAAGAGAATGCTGGTGTTCAGGTGTGTTTTGTTTTCATAGCTCTTTTATCTTCCTGCCAAGAAGAATGTGGATTCCATTCTAGAGGATTATGCAAATTATAAGAAATCTCGAGGAAACACAGATAATAAGTAAGAATATATACATCTTTAAAGTATCTTTGAAATATTCTTATTTCCAAATAAATCATCTGAAACATGTACACTAAAATAATACCAGAAACTACCAAAATAGAATTTCATTGAGGCTAAGGGGGTGGGGGCGTAGGGTTGTCTAATCTGGTAAACCTTCTTAAAGGGCCAGATAGTAATTACTTTAGGTAAAATCAAAGATGTTATGTATAAGACATAAAAAAAAAATTACTTGAAAATCTGAAAACCTTAGCCTGACAGCTATAGTTTGCTCACCACTGATTTACTTCTGGAATTGATTTCTTGTGTTCTTGTTAGATCCTATTTTTTAAAAAACTTGTTCAGTAAAGGTTCATTGTCATTAATAAGTTCAACCTTTAACTTAATCCTTTGCCCTTGTGTTGGTTGCGTTAATCTCCATCTCAATTCTTTCATTGACCTGCTTTGAAAGTAGATGTGTTTGTTCATTTGTCAGGGAATATGCTGTTAATGAGGTGGTGGCAGGGATAAAGGAATACTTCAATGTAATGCTGGGCACTCAGCTGCTGTACAAGTTTGAGAGGCCGCAGTATGCAGAAATCCTAGCAGATCACCCTGATGCGCCCATGTCCCAGGTGTATGGAGCACCACATCTTCTGAGATTGTTTGGTAATGAGCCATTTTTGTCCTTCCCTGTGGCTATCAAGGGGTAACAAAATAACGTTCTAAAACGGTGATTTCAGTTTGAAATTCTGTCTGAATTGTCAAGTATTAAAATGTTGAAAAGTTTGAGTTCTGAAACCATGTATTTTAAAGGAATTTGTGGTAGTTGAACTGCTCATCTAGTTAAAATCCATGCTTCTGAAAGTGCTGCTTGGCATGTGACTGACTGAGCTCTTTTCGTTGAAATAGTCCGCATTGGCGCCATGTTGGCCTATACGCCTCTGGATGAGAAGAGCCTTGCTTTGTTACTGAATTACCTTCATGATTTCCTAAAGTAAGTCTGTAAGAGTGTGTTTGACATTAAAATGTATTAGTGCCATAGCGTGACAGTTAGTCTGTAGATTGGCACGATGGTGGCCTTGGCATAGGAGTAGGTGAGTTATTTGATGTAAGTGCAAAAGTACAGGAGTTTCACATGATAAATTGGAATGTATGGATATTGGAACAATGTGGGGGAATGATGGAGTACCTAGCAGATGACAGTATGAACAACAGGCTGGTCTTTGGAAGGAAACGAAGTTAAATGCACACTTAACTGTCATGCACCAAAATTCTAGGTGAATCAAAAGTTTGAATCTAAAATTAAAACTGTTAAGGTAATGAGGAAAAAATTAATATTTTTATGATTTTTGTAGTGAGAGGTTTTTCTAAAACTTAATACATTAAATTATTGATAAGCTAGACTGTGTAAAAATATATGATTAAAATATTCCCTTAAAGATGAGGGGAATGCATTACATGGTGAAGGGCTAGTATCTTGTACACAAAGAAGAATTCTTAGTAATAAAAAATTGAATAAACCATACGGGAAAGCAGGATATTGGAAATTCACTGAAGTGGCAGTACAAAGGGCCATTAAAAACATGTTCAAAATTGTGATATCTCTTGTCAAAGGTGGTTCTACAGGTTTTTGGAGGGGCATTTTGACAAAGATTATTATAATTTCAAATGTGCTCCCCCTTTGGGCGGACAGTTAAGCTTCTCAGAACTTACCTGTAGAAATCAGTGTACAAAGATTCCCAAGTATGTTTATTGCATAGGCTTTATTTATAATAGTGAAGAAATTTAAACAGCCTAGCAGCTGTTAAAGGGATGAGGTAGGTCTAAATACGCTTCCCAGCTGAGGTATCTATGTTGGGTCTTTTAAAAAACAAGGTGCTGTGGAGAGTGTAGTACCTTCCCATTCATAGAGGAACGCATTTACATTTTTGGAAGAGACAGACCTGGTGTAGTGTGGGCCACATTTAACCAGGATCATTTCATGTGGTGGGAAGGGAGATGGAAGTTTAATGTTTCTACTTCATTTATTTCTAATTTGAATTTTCTTAAAATAACATCATTATGTTACAGTAACAAATTTTAAGCATGACAGCATGGGCCTGGGAATCTAGACCACTTTATAGTCCTCACTCTACCAGTGATAAATATCCTCATCTTCAATTTCTTTATTAAATAAAAATGCCCTAGACTTGACGTCTCAGGGCCCTCTGATACCTATGGTGTTCATTTTGAGTTTAAACTTGAAACTTGTCAGTTTTGGAATCTGTGTTTAATGTAGTGAATTTCAAAGAGCTAAAGACAACACTTAGATAGATTATGTTATTCCTGTAAGATACCAAACAGCATCTGTTTCTTAAATACAGTCTGAGCTGTCACGTTGGTATTCTGAGGACAATTGTTCTTTTGCTGTCTGGAATAAGGGGAGTCACTGTGGACTTGATTGCTGTATGCAGCGTTATCTGGTGTATAACCCTACTTACCTGAGTTGTGATTACATGGCTTTTCTGTGAGGTTGTGATCATTTTAATAAATGTTAATAGAGCTTAGTGCAACTTCTGTATATAGCGAATGAGAAGAGATTTGGATCAAGATAGTTTTTAAATCTTTGTGATGAATGACATTTTATTTTTTAGGTACCTGGCAAAGAATTCTGCGACTTTGTTTAGTGCCAGCGATTACGAAGTGGCCCCTCCTGAGTACCATCGGAAAGCGGTGTGAGGCGCTGGCCCTTACTGCCTGATCTCTGTAAACACAATTTTTGTTCTAGTCCTCTGTACAAATGATGTACTTTGAAAATGTTAGTGTATAACAGAATCAATGTTTGTTTTCTGTTTGATTTTAAACAGAGAAAATAAAAGGGGTTACAGCTCCTTTTTTCTTTTCTTTTTTCTTTTCAAAGTTGCTACCAGTGTATTCAGTGATGGACAACAGAGACATACTGTAGAGTGTTTTATTGCCTAGTTGACAAAGCTGCTTTTGAATGCTGGTGGTTCTCTTCCTTTGACACTACGCACTTTTATAATATGTGTCAATGCTATATGACAGAATGCTCTGATTCTAGTGCCAAAGGTTCAATTCAGTGTGTATAACTGAACACGCTCGTCCATTTGTGCTTTTTTTAAATGGTGCTTAAAGAGCCCATCTTTTGCAAGTCATCCGTGTTCCTTAGGCATTTTATCTTTGCTCAGATTGTTGAATGGTGGCTTGTCTCATGGTTCTGTGTTTGTGTCTAATGCACGTTAACCTGACGGACGCAATGCGTTGTGTAGCTAGTTTTCTGGAAAGTCAACCTTCTAGGAATTGTTTTTCAGATCTTCAATAAATTTTCTCTTTAAATTTCAAAGAGCAATGTGCTTGTGTGGATGCATTATAAAACTTGTCTGTTGTGTATTTCCTGTGTTTAGACAGTTGATTTATCAGGTGGGTGTTTAATTTTCTTGTTTGGCCTCTGTAGCATGAGAATATCGGCTTCAGTACCTACCTCCAGGCTACAGCAGCTAGGAGATAGCTCTCGAGTCATGGCTAAGATGTTAGAGGCTCATGTGAATATAATTTTCCTAGGAAATTTTTACCTGTGTGGTGGTGTGCTTTTTGTCCATAATTCATTTTAAGGTGTCTACCAGCATTATTCACAGTGCCCAAACTCCAGGTTTTCTTATACCATCTCCTCGTTTAAATATAGCATAATAATAGAGTACTGGTAGGTTTGCTTGCTGGTGCTAAAGTTCCCTGTGAAGTTTCTTGATTTCTTTTTGAGTTTTTAGTAACTCTCTTAACGTGGCTGTAGGACATCTGGGTGGGATTAAGTGTAACTAAGATGAGCCTGAACTGATTTGACGATAGTCTCCCGTTGCTTACCAAAAAGTGAAGTTGGGTTAATACTAAAACCTTTTTTATTAGTTTTAGGTATGTAACATAACGATTTGATATTTCTATATCTTGCACAGTATCACAACAGCAGCAAGTCTAGGGAACATCTCACCATACAGCTACAGAATTTAAAAACCATTTTCACTTAGGTCTTTACTTCCAAATTTTCTCTTCCCAGTATTTATTAAACTCACCAATGTACATGGATCACAGCCATGCTGGAGATTTCTAGAGTAGCTACGTTATGGACTACAATCTAGAATTTTCCATTTTAAATGTATTTTTTGACCTAGTTAAGGGCCTGGGCTTGAAGAACAGGAGGAAGCATTGCTGATGAGTGTGCAGTGCAGTGAACTAGTACTTCCTTGGCTTTGCCTTTGTCTCCTGGTCACTCCTGCAGTTCTGTTTAATGTTCAGGACTGTCTATAAGTAATACCTAAGTTTTACAGAGCTGACCTCAGATTGTTGGTAAAATGGCAGGCTCATGCTTTCCTGTAATCTGAGCACTTGATGTGTGTGTGTATGGAGAAGTAGAGCCGTGTGAGGTGCACACTCTGGTCGTTTGTTTGGGGTAGGCATGCTCCTGAGATGGTCGGGGCTCAGCTTCAACACATCCATGGCATCTGAGGGTGTCAGTGTGCTTGGTAATCCTGTTTCCGTATTAGTCGCTCCAATTTTTATTTACTTAGTTATGATAGTTTCAAAGTTTTGAAATTACTCAAAATTGAGGTGTTTTGCCCCTGCATCTCCCTTCCCCTTCTAGTGCCTTTGCTTGGCATAAATTTGCCTTGGGCATGTGTACTAACGGCTGCTGCCGCTTACAGTGTGTCTTAGGAACAGGAAGGGCGGTTCTGAGGGTTCAGAGACTTCCCCACGGTCTTCCTAGCTGAGCATCACACCCTGACTGCCCCATCTCCCTTTCCTGTCCGCCTTGTCCGTGCCTATCATGGAGTGTGTGTATTAATGTTGTAATCAACCAGCTGCTTCTGTCCTAAACTTGTGGTTTCCTGTGTAACAGTGTGAATTACAGGAGTGAAGTCAGGTGATGCAAAGGTGCAGAGTCAGCATTAGCACTGTGTGGCCTGCCTTCACTCTCCCTGCTGTGTGCACTTCCGCCAGTCTGTCTGCCCGGCTGGGCTTGCTTTCACATGCTGCCGCATGGAAGAGGGAAGTGGAGAACGGTATTTTTATTAAGGCATAAACACTGTATCTCCAGGGTGTGTCCATACCTTTGTTAAAGGCCTGGAGGCTTGTTTCAGGGCCATATAGACTGTATAGCCTCAAATTGCTCCCACTGCAGAATACCTGGAAATGCAAGGTAGAAATAACAACTTTTCAGATAACATAGATGAGGACCCAGAAGAGGCTGCAGACACCCTCAGTCTAATTAATATCGAGGTAATGCACATACAGTATGTTCAGTAATAGAGAAGAAAAACTGACCTTGAGAGGAATGAGTAAGACTTGAGGGCCCAGTAGGGAGCAGTGCCTACCGGACAGCTCAGCCCAGTCTCACTGCAGCCTCTTGGGAGAGGGGCTAGGGTGTGGACCTGCCTGGGGCATTGTGCTGCGGTGGGGGCTCACTGGCCCGGCCCAGGAGGGCGTAGCCCCGGATGCAGAGGCCCCTGAGTGCTGCTTTCAGTTCGGGTGCTGGGCAGGCTTGGGCTCAGAGCCACGGTGCCTGTGGGCTTCCTGGTGCTGTGTGGTCGCATGTGGGCTAAACTAAGGCATGACTTTGTGTTTGAGGCCTGTGAAGAAATTTGGGCCCCATGGGGTTATACCTCAGGAATGTGGGTGAACAAAAGTTACTTGTTCGCAAAGTTTTTCAAGGAAAGTGGCACCTGATAGTAGCCACGTGTGTGAGAGTGAAAAGCAAAATATAAAGCCTCTTGAGCTGTAATTCCTGAGGTACAGGTATTATGTTCAATTTAACAAATGACAAACATCCCAGGTCATTTTTTTAATAAAAGTAATTTGGATATTGGAGTTAATAAGACTCACTTTAAAATACATGCTCACTATATTCAGAGAGATGTATGTGACTGAGAATTTAAGCTAAGAACTTAGGACCTGGGTTCTGGAATCAAGATGTGATAGTTAAAACAGGAACTTAATACATTTCACAGAGTAGATGCAGCGAAGAGAAGTAAACTGGGAGATAGGAATGAAAATGGATGTTGAGGGGCAGAAAGTGAAAAACCGATAAAGGGTGGAAAATGCTGGATGGACCTACTGGTGGTATCTGAGATGATACAGAGGAGGAGAGGATGGGGCAGAGCAGTAACAGGGCTGCCGCTCACTGACCTGAGGACAGAAAGCCCCAGGTCTGGAAACCCGTGAGCGACATGCATGAGGAGAACACACAGATCTTGAAGGCTGAGGATGATATAAAAGGTCCCAGTGCAAGACTTCGAGCTAATAACAGTGGACACTATGGGAATAAGGAGACAATGGTACATGTTTAAAATACTGCAAGAACCACAACCTAGAATTTTAAACCCAGTAAAAATCCTTAAAACTTTCAGGCAAAACTGGAAAAATAAGTCAATTTATCAGCAACCCAAACTGGGAAAGAAAATGTGTTTAGTGCGGTTGGAGTGCATGGAGTGAAGCTCTGGGGAAATGATATATATATTGGTTAGTTAATTTTACTGTATGAAACTAAAAATGCTGTCAAGTTTATACATAAAATCCCATGATGACCGTGACATGAAAGGTCCTCCATTGTCAGGAAAGTAACAGAAGAGCATGTGGTGGGATCTGGGGTCTCCATTACAAGAGTAGCAAGCTTGCCAACCTAAGAAAATGGATTAAAAACAATTGGATGATCCCATCCAAACCTACATGTATCAATAGTTAAATGGAAATGGCTAAATGCTTCAATTAAGATTGCCAACCTGGTTAAAAGAAAACCCCACTATATACTGTTCACAAGGGATGGGTCTCCAGTATGAGGATTAAGACATGACAGGGAAGAGGTGAATGTGAGCGGCTGGCTCAGTTACCCATCGCTATTAACCACACCAGGCAACAGTGGTCTTGCACTGCTCGTGGTTCTTGGGGTCTGAGGGACTCAGATGGGCAGTTCTGGACTTCCCTGGGGTCACTAGTGAACCAGATGGGAGGTAAAGCCGTAAGAATTCAGGGCCCTGCCATTCTGGGGGTGCGGTCGTCTACAGCACGTGGGACCTTCCATAACGCCGACCTGCATCTCGTACTGCCTGCTAAGGCCTCTGCCCGTGTGTGGGCAGCATGTGGGTGGAGCAGCCCTAAGGCCGCCAGGCAGTGGCTCTTGCTTGTTCCCGCAAAAGGCTGCTGTTTATGTGGCCTATGTACTTATGTTTGTTGTGTGAGAAATTTAGCCGAGAAATTTTAAGAACTTCATAAATGTTACCATACTTTTGATTGGGGTATTCTCTGAGGGAAATCCAGTGAGGGGGCTCTCATGCCTATGTTGAGTGCTGCGGCACGGTGGGTCGGTGACGGATCCAGCCTCATGCAGAAAAGGGAGTGCTTAATAGTTTTAGATAATTGCTGACACATAGTTACACACGTGGTATTAAATGTTACTGCAACATGGACTCTGAAGCCACATATATTTTTACTCTGATTCTTCAGGCTGAACAGGTATGTGCTCACACAGGCCTCTGGAAGTGCTGGTTCAGAGTTAGGCCATTGTGCACACGTTGCCACAGCTTTTGCGATGTGGGAGATGGTGCGTTTCTGGGGGAGAGACATGAAGACGGGCCTCTGACGAGCGCCAGAGTGAGAGGTGGCTATGCAGGTTGGCCAGGGACAGCCATGACAGACCGAGTCCCTCCTGTGTGTCGTCCCAGGTCACAGGATGAGCTCAGCTGTCCCCTCGGTCCTGCCCGCATTGCAGCTTTGTGAGCAAACGTTAGGCTTTGAAGTGACTCAGTTTCGGGTGATTGGTTGTGTCACACCAGGTACCGGCACACCTCGCTATGTGGCGCTGGCTGCTGAGCCTACCGGCCCGATAATCACCTTCCTGGTGACTGGTTGGTTAATTTGCATCCCTTACATCCTAGGGATCCTGATTTATTGTCCTTGCTGGAGTGCGTTTGGAGCGTCTAGATAAACTTTGGCCTTCTCTGTAGGCTGTTGGCTGCCCCATCATGTGTGGTTTCCACCCCGAAGATGCTTTAACCTTTGAGGCTTCATTGTCCAGGGCAAAGAGGAGATTCCCAGCCCTACCCACAGAGACACAGGGTCAGCAGGCTCAACACGTGCTCACAAATCTGCTTATTTTATTGTTTAAAAAATGTTCTTACCTTTACTTTGAATTCAGTCCCACAGAAAAGTTGCAGGAATGTGCTCGTCAACCTGTAGGATTTACCACTTGGTGACACTGCCGCATTTGTGTGCTTTCCCTTCTCTCTGTCCATGCGCACCCCACACACATGCACCTTGTCTGTATTTCTCTGAATCATTTGAAAATGAGTAAAAAGTGATTGCATTTTTGGCAGTCAGTGCAGCATTCTGTTTGAGAAAACCTGGCATGGGGATTTCACTACACAGCAGTTACTGGAGGGGATGGAGCTTTGCTGAAAGTTAAATGGTCCAGAAATAGTGACTGTTCCTCCTGACCCCCACTCCAAGGTAGAAACTTAACCCCATTCGACTGTCCCACTTGTGTTGATCAGCCCGACTCTGTCGTGCAGTTGGGTGGAAACCTCAACCTGGGGTTGCCTGGCTGGGCTGGTTCCTGTGCCCTTGGGGAAGCAGCTGGTGGAGGAAAGTGCAAAGAGGAAACCAAAGTGAAATGGACTTTGTAAGTGTTGTAACTTGTATTTCGATATTTAGTATATTGAGAAAAGCAAGAATTGAAAATGAGGAAGAGATGAAGCAATGGTTTCAGAGGAACAGGTGATGTTCCTTGGGAGGCAGCCCTGAGAGAGACGGGAGGGTGGCTGGGCCTGGGGTAAAGCCGGCCTCCTGGAGCACATTCCAGCTGCTTCAGTTTCCGAGGGGCTGAGGGGTCTAAAGCGTGGAGAGCGGAGGGCTGGAGGGCTGGCAAGCTATCCTGACCAGCCACTTGGTGATGAAGGTGAACCCCACCGTTTCCTCACCTGAAAGTGGGCGTGACAACAGGGCCTGCCTCCCAGGTGCACTGGAGAGCATGCGCTGCACTTACCAGGCGCAGGGCCTGGCAAACGGACGTGGCCAGTAAACCCACCAGAGGACGCCAGGGTGTGCGGTGGCCCGGGCCTCTGCGTCCTTTTGCCTTTGGCCGCAGACAGCACGTCCCTGGGCGTGAAGCCCCTTGGGTGCTGTGGGAGACGAGCTCTTGCGTTTCTTCTCCCTTGGCACCTGGCACAGGGCCTTGGACCTGGCTCCTGTTCCCACTTAATTCGAGCAGAGCTGCTCAGGAGGCCCCCGCTCTCCAGGGGGCCCAGGTTCACTGGCCTGGCATCTGAAGTGCTTCCCACGCCGTCCCCTTCCTGCTGCCCCATGGTATGTTACACAGAGCTCACCTTTGACCATCCTCTGCCCTTCAGGGTGGAATGTCTTCTTTGCTAAGCCCACAAAGTCCAGCCCAAATGGTGTCTCATCTGCGAAGTCCCCTGGCTTTCCGGGGTAGTATGTGGGTAGCATCGCACGTCAATCCCTCATAGCACTCATCCCTGATAGCTAAAGATTCACTCTTTAAAAAGTGTACAATTCAGTGAATTTTAGTGAATTTACAGGGTCGTGCAAACATCACCACCATCTAATTCCAGAACATTTTCAAGACCCCAAAAAGGAAGCCCAGGCCTATAAGGCAGTCACTCCCCATCCTCCCATCCTCCCCTCCTCCAGGGCCTGGCAGGCAACCACCAACCTCCTGTTTCTGTGGATTCACCTGTTTTGGACATTCTGCACAAATGGAATCACAGTCTTGAGGTCTTTTGCATCCAGCTTTTTACTTGGCCTGAGGCCTCCAAGTTCCATGTTGGAGCCTGCGCTCCACTCCTTTCCGATCACGGCTGTCGTGTGGACAGACCACCTTCCGTTCATCCGTTTGTCAGATGATGCTGTGGACGTTCGTGCCCAAGCCTCTGTGTCAACATGCTTTCAGCTGTTTTAGGAGCAGAACTGCTGGGTCACGTAATTCTATCTCCAACTTTTTGAGGAATTGCCAAGCTATCTTCAAAGCGCCTACAACACTGTGTGAGGCTTCCGATTTCTCCACATCCTCGTCCACACCTGCTGCTGCCCCTCCCGTGATCACAGCCATTCTGGTGGCTGTGAAGTGGGTCTCCTTGCGGTTGATTTACACCACCAGTGGCTGAGGATGCTCGCATGCTTTCCTGTGCTTATTGGCCACTTGTGTATTTTTGGAGAAAAGTTTATTTAAATCTTTTGCCTTTCTAAAAATTGGGTTAGTTGTGCTTTTATTGAGATATATTTCTTTATATATTCTGAATACTAGATTGCTAGATGATTATGATCTGCAAGTATTTCCCCCTTGTGTGCATTCTTTTCACTTTCTTCATAGCGTCCTTTGATGCACAAAAGGTTTTAATTTTAATGAAGTCAAATTTTTTTATTCTGTTGCCTGGGCTTTTTGTGTCATATTTAAGAAACTTGCCAAATCTAAGGTCATGAAGATTTGCCCCTTCTAAGAGTTAAGAGTTTTAGCTCTTACATTTAGGTCTGTGGTCCATCTTGAGTTAATTTTTGTTATGATGTTAGAGGTCCAACTTCATTCTTTTGTACGTGGATATCCAGCTGTCCCAGCACCATTTGTTAAAAATGTTATTTTTTCCCCATTAAGTTGTCTTGGTATCCTTGCTGGAAATTAAGCACAAACGTATAAGTTTCTTTCTGAACTTTAAGTTCTATCCCACTGGTCTATCCATCGATCCTTACGGCAATACCACAGTCTTTATTATTGTGACTTTGTAGTAAGTTTTGAATGGGGAAGTGTGAGACCTCCAACTTTGTTGTTCTTTTTCAAGGATGTTTTGGTTCTTCTGGGTGTCCACCTTTTCCATATGAATTTTAGCATCAGCTTGTCAGCTTCTGCAAAGCAGCCAGCTGGGATTTTTAGTAGGGATTGTGTTGAATTTGTAGGTCAGTTTGGGGAATATTGCCATCTTCAACATAATAAGTCTTCCAGCCGATGAACATGGGATGTAGTATGTCCACTTACCTAGATCTTTAATTTCTTCCAGTAATGCTTTATAGTTTTCAGTGTACAAGGCTTACACCTCTTTTGTTAAATTCTTTAAGTTTTTGCTCTTGTTGGTTCTATTCTAAATTGGATTGTTCATTGCTAATGTATAGAAATACAATTGTTTTTGTATATTCCTCTTGTATTCTGCAACATAGTTGACGTTGCTTATTAACGCCAATAGTTTTTCTTGTGTCTGTCCCTTTAGATTTTCTATGTAAAGTTCATGCCATCTGCAAATAGTTTTACCTCTTCCTTTCCAGTCTGAATACATTTTATATCTTTCTCGCCTAACTGCTCTGGCTAGAACCTAGTACAGTGTTGAATAGAAGAGGTGAGAGCAGACATCCTTGTATTCCTGATCAGGAGGGAAAGCTTTCAGTCTTTCATTATTAAGTATGATGTTTGCTGTTGGCTTTTCATACATGCTCTTTGAAAAAGTTCCCGTCTGTTCCTGGCTTGTGAAAGGGTGTTGAATATTTTTTCAAAAGCTTTTCTGTGTCTATAGAGATAATTATGCATTTTGTCCTTTATTCTTTAATATGGTATATCATATTGACTGGTTTTCATGTGTTGATCCAACTTTTTATTCCTGGGATAAACCCCACTTGGTCATGGTGTACAATTCTTTCTTCATGTTGCTGCATTTGGTTTGCATTAGGTATTTTGCTGAGGATTTTTGCATCTATATTGATGAAGGAACATTGATCGATAGTTTTTTAGTGATGTCTTTGTATTTAACCTCTGGACTTTTGTCTGTTTTTTGTTCTGTTTAATTTTGTTGTCTTTTCCCCTTGGAGCCAAAGATGAGTCCCATGAACCTTAGATCCATAGAGGCTGCTCTGGGAGGGGCGGAAGGATGGTGACCGACAGTGAGGCTGCACTGCTCTGTACAGGCCTCTTCTGGATCCTCAGAGTTAAGGTGCGCCTGGCACGCATTCCTCCCTGTCAGATACAGCCTTGCCTGCTTCTCTCTTCAAAACCAAACAGCACCAGGGCATGGGCCGTTTTTTCTGTTTCACAGGATGCCAGGAACACGTGGTGTCTGGCATGGGAGTGGAGTTCCTTGACACTTGGCAGATGTTCAGAAACTGAATGAGTGGGAACTGGCCTTTGCAGCCCCTGTTACCAAAGATGCATCATTACCTGTGGGTTTGAGGGTAGCAGACATCCTGGGCAGTTGGGGAGACGAGCGTCTGCTTCAAAGTCCAGGGCCCGTGTCCAAACCCAAGCTCACAACAGTAGCGAGCTGGTAAATACCCCAGATGAGGTTAACTTTCAAAATGGTTATTTTTGTGTGTGTGTTGATTTGAAATTCTCTGAAACCTCCTCCAGAATTCTTAAAAAATGTGAATTACTTAAGAATATAGTAACAATGTTCTATATTGGTTCATTAGTTTTGACAAATATACCATATGACTTCAAGATAACAGAAAACTGGGTGTGAGGAATACAGAAAAACTATTAATCTTCACAGAAATGTTATAAAATTTAAATTTTTATTAAAAAAGAGAATGTGGTGCTGGGTGAAGATTTAGGTTTTCCAAACAGCTGTCCAGTTTCTTACCACCTTCTGCTACTTATATATTGAATTCTCATTTTCTGGACTCTGGGTGATTAATCTATTTTTTTTTCTTTTTTTTTCTTTTTTTTTTTTTACAATTTATTTTATTTTAGTATCATTAACCTACAATTACATGGGCAATATTGTGATGATTAAACTACCCCCTTCATCAGGTCCCGCCCACCAACCCTATTACAGTCACTGTCCATCAGTGTAGTGAGATGAGAATCACTACTTGTCTTCTCTGAGTTGTACAGTCCTCCCTGTGCCCCCCCACCTTATGTCTGCTAATCGTAATACCCCTTTTACCCTCTTATACCTCCCTTCCCCTTTGGTAACTATTAGTCCGTTCTTGGGTTCTGTGAGTCTGCTACTGTTTTGTTCCTTCAGTTTTTTTTTGTTGTTGTTGTTCTTTGTTCTTATACTCCACATATGAGTGAGATCATTT
>JAQQAC010017683.1:24183345-24278571 GCA_029783875.1 Phataginus tricuspis | reverse complement strand
TTCTTGGGTTCTGTGAGTCTGCTGCTGTTTTGTTCCTTCAGTTTTTTTTTTTTTTTCTTTGTTCTTATACTCCACATATGAGTGAGATCATTTCATACTTGTCTTTTTCGGCCTGGCTTATTTCACTGAGCATAATAACCTCCAATTCCATCCATGTTGTTGCAAATGGTAGGATTTGTTTTTTTCTTATTGCTGCGTAATATTCCATTGTGTATATGTACCACATCTTCTTAATCCATTCATCTACTGATGGACACTTAGGTTGCTTCCATTTCTTGGCTATTGTAAATAGTGCTGCAATAAACATAGGGGTGCATCTGTCTTTCTCAAACTGGGCTGCTGCATTCTTGGGGTAAATTCCTAGGAGTGGGATTCCTGGGTCAAATGGTATTTCTATTTTGAGTTTTTTTGAGGAACCTCCATACTGCTTTCCACAATGGTTGGACTAATTTGCATTCCCACCAGCAATGTAGGAGGGTTCCCCTTTCTCCACATCCTCGCCAACATTTGGTGTTGTTTGTGTTTTGGATGTTGGCCATCCTCACTGGTGTGAGGTGATATCTCATTGTGGTTTTAATTTGCATTTCTCTGATGATTAGCGATGTGGAGCATTTTTTCATGTGCCTGTTGGCCATCTGAATTTCTTCTTTAGAGAAGTGTCTGTTCATGTACTGTGCCCATTTCTTAATTGGGTTATTTGCTTTTTGTTTGTTAAGGTGCATGAGTTCTTTATATATTTTGGATGTCAACCCCTTATCCAATGCATCATTTATGAATATATTTTCCCATACTGTAGGATGCCTTTTTGTTCTACTGATGGTGTCCTTTGCTGTACAGAAGCTTTTCAACTTGATATAGTCCCATTTGTTCATTTTTGCTTTTGTTTCCCTTGCCCGGGGGGATATGTTCATGAAGAAGTCGCTCATGTTTATGTCCAAGAGATTTTTGCCTATGTTTTTTTCTAAGAGTTTTATGGTTTCATGATTTACATTCAGGTCTTTGATCCACCTTGAGTTTACCTTTGTGTATGGGGTTAGACAGTAGTCCAGTTTCATTCTCTTACATGTCGCTGTCCAGTTTTTCCAACACCAGCTGCTGAAGAGGCTGTCCTCTTCCCATTGTACATCCAGGGCTCCTTTATCAAATATTAATTGACTGTAGGTGTTTGGGTTAATGTTTGGATTTTCTATTCTGTTCCACTGGTCTGTGGGTCTGTTTTTGTGCCAGTACTAAATTGTCTTGATTACTGTGGCTTTGTAGTAGAGCTTGAAGTCAGGGAGCGTAATTCCCCCTGTTTGATTCCTCCTTCTCAGGATTGTTTTGGCTATTCGGGGTCTTTTCTGGTTCCATATGAATTTTAGAATTATTTGTTCCAGTTCATTGAAGAAAGTTGTTGGTAGTTTGATAGGGATTGCGTTGAATCTGTAGATTGCTTTAGGTAGTATAGCCATTTTGACAATATTTATTCTTCCTAGCCAAGAGCATGGGATGCATTTCCATTTGTTAGTGTCTTCCTTAATTTCTCCTAGGAGTGTCTTGTAGTTTTCAGAGTACAGGTCTTTCACTTCCTTGGTTAGGTTTATTCCTAGGTATTTTATTCTTTTAGATGCAATTGTGAATGGAATTGTTTTTCTGATTTCTCTTTCTGTTAGCTCATCATTAGTGTATAGGAGAGCAACAGATTTCTGTGTGTTAATTTTATATCCTGCAACTTTGCTGAATTCAGATACTAGTTCTAGTAGTTTTGGAGTGGAGTCTTTAGGGTTTTTTATATACAGTATCATGTCATCTGCAAATAGTGACAATTTGATTTCTTCTTTACCAATCTGGATGCCCTGTATGTCTTTGCTTTGTCTGATTGCCGTGGCTAGGACCTCCAGTACTATGTTGAATAACAGTGGAGAGAGTGGGCACCCCTGTCTTGTTCCTGATCTTAGATGAAAAGCTTTCAGCTTCTCGCTATTAAGTGTGATGTTAGCTGTGGGTTTGTCATATATAGCCTTTATGATGTTGAGGTACTTGCCATCTATACCCATTTTGTTGAGAGTTTTAATCATGAATGGATGCTGAATTTTGTCAAATGCTTTTTCAGCATCTATGGAGATGATCATGTGGTTTTTGTTCTTCTTTTTGTTGATGTGGTGGATGATGTTGATGGATTTTCGAATGTTGTACCATCCTTGCATCCCTGGGATGAATCCCACTTGATCATGGTGTATGATCCTCTTGATGTATTTTTGAATTCGATTTGCTAATATTTTGTTGAGTATTTTTGCATCTACGTTCATCAGGGATATTGGTCTGTAATTTTCTTTTTTAGTGAGGTCTTTGCCCGGTTTTGGTATTAGAGTGATGCTGGCTTCATAGAGAGTTTGGAAGTATTCCCTCCTCTTCTATTTTTTGGAAAACTTTAAGGAGAATGGGTGTTATTTCTTCTCTATATATAGTCTGGTAGAATTCAGAGGTGAATCCATCAGGTCCGGGGCTTTTGTTCTTGGGTAGTTTTTTGATTACCAATTCAATTTCGTTGCTGGTGATTGGTCTGTTTAGTTTTTCTGTTTCCTGCTTGGTCAGTCTTGGAAGGTTGTATTTTTCTAAGAAGTTGTCCATTTCTTCTAGGTTTTGCACCTTGTTAGCATATAGATGCTCGTAATACTCTCTTATAATTCTTTGTATTTCTGTGGGGTCTGTCATTATTTTTCCTTTCTCATTTGTGATTTCGTTTATGTGTGTAGATTCTCTTTTTCTCTTAATGAGTCTGGCTAGGGGTTTATCTATTTTGTTTATTTTTTCAAAGAACCAGCTTTTGGTTTCATTGATTTTTTTCTATTGTTTTATTCTTCTCAATTTTATTTATTTCTTCTCTAATCTTTATTATGTCTCTCCTTCTGGTAACTTTGGGCCTCATTTGTTCTTCTTTTTCCAATTTCAATAATTGTGTCTTTAGACTGTTCATTTGGGAGGAATGGTCTTCCTTCTTTAAATAGGCCTGGATTGCAATGTACTTTCCTCTTAAAACTGCCTTCGCTGCGTCCCACAGAAGTTGTGGCTTTGTGTTGTTGTTGTCATTAGTCTCCATATATTCTTTGATTTCTGTTTTGATTTGGTCGTTAACCCATTGATTCATTAGGAGAATGTTGTTAAGTCTCCATGTATTTGTGAGCCTTTTTGATTTCTTTCTGAAATTTATTTCTAGTTTTATACCTTTGTGATCTGAGAAGTTGGTTGGTAAGATTTCAATATTTTTGAATTTACTGAGGTTCTTTTTGTGGCCTAGAATGTGGTCTATTCTGGAAAATGTTCCATGTGCACTTGAGAAGAATGTGTATCCTGCTGCTTTTGGGTGCAGAGTTCTGTAGATATCTGTTAGGTCCACCTGTTCTAGTGTGTTGTTCAGTGCCTCTGTGTCTTTACTTATCCTCTGCCTGGTTGATGTATCCTTTGGAGTGAGTGGCGTGTTAAAGTCTCCTACAATAATTGCATTGCTGTCTATTTCCTCCTTCACTTCTGTTAGTATTTGTTTCACATATGCTGATGCTCCTGTGTTGGGTGCATATATATTTATAATGGTTATATCTTCTTGTTGGACTGACCCCTTTATCATTATGTAATGTCCGTCTTTATCTCTTGCTACTTTCTTCGTTTTGAAGTCTATTTTATCTGATACAAGTACTGCAACACCTGCTTTTTTCTCTTTGTTGTTTGCTTGAAATATTTCTTTCCATCCCTTCATTTTTAGTCTGTGTATATCTTTGGGTTTGAGGTGAGTCTCTTGTAAGCAGCATATAGATGGGTCTTGCTTTTTTATCCACTCTGTTACTCTGTGTCTTTTGATTGGTGCATTCAGTCCATTTACATTTAGGGTGATTATTGATAGATATGTACTTATTGCCATTGCAGGCTTTAGATTCGTGGTTACCAAAGGTTCGAGGGTTGCTTCTTTACTATCTGAGAATCTAACTTAACTTTCTTGTTAATTTATTGTGAACGCCGTGTGATGTTTCTTTATCTCTCCCTTCCTATTCTTCCTCCTCCTTTCTTTATATATTAGGTGTTTTATTCTTTGCCTTTAGTTAGTATTTGGATGGTCTGCTTTCTTTGCTAAGATTTTATTTTCTCTGGTGACATCTTTTTAGCCTTAGGGGTGCTTCCCTCTAGAGCAGTCCGTTTAAGATATCCTGTAGTGGTGGTTTATGAGAGGCAAACTCTCTCAACTTTCTTTTGTCTTGAAATTGTTTAATCCCTCTGTCATATTTAAATGATAATCGTGCTGGATACAATATTCTTGGTTCGAGGCCCTTCTGTTTCATTACGTTAAATATATCATGCCATTCTCTTCTGGCCTGTAAGGTTTCTGTTGAGAAGTCTGATGACAGTCTGATGGGTTTTCCTTTGTAGGTGATCTTTTTTCTCTCTCTAGCTGCCTTTAATACTCTGTCTTTATCTTTGATCTTTTCCATCTTAATTATTATGTGTCTTGGTGTTGTCTTCCTTTGGTCCTTTGTGTTGGGAGATCTGTGGGCTTCCGTGGACTGAGACTATTTCCTTCCCCAGCGTGGGGAAGGGGAAGTTTTCAGCAATTATTTCTTCAAAGACACTTTCTATCCCTTTTTCTCTCTCTTCTTCCTCTGGTACTCTATAATGCGAATATTGTTCCGTTTGGATTGGTCACACAGTCTCTTAATATTCTTTCATTCCTAGAGATCCTTTTATCTCTCTCTGCCTCAGCTTCTTTGTATTCCTGTTCCCTGTCTTGCAATTCCTTGATCGTGTCTTGAACCTGATTCAATCTGCTGTTGAGCCCGTCAGTGGCTTGTCTCATTTCTGCATTGTCTTTCCTCACTTCCTCCCTCAGCTCTTGCACATTTTTCTGTAGATTCGTCAGCATGGCTATGCCTTTTATTCTGATTCTTTTTCCGGAAGACTATGCATGTCCATTCCTTCAGATTCTCTCTCTGGGGTGGTGTTTGTCTGTATCATATTCTTCTGTCTTCTCATGACTATAGAATTAGTTGTTGGTAGTTGTCATGTATGCCCGCTGGGCTCTTTATGACTTTAAGAAGGAAAGAGAAGAAAGGAGTGAAAAGAAAAAAAGAAAACAAAGAGGAAAGAAAAATACTACTAATAAAAAAAGTAAAAAGAGAGAGAGAAAAAGGAAAAGAAAGGAAAGAAAAAGAAAAGGCAACACGTTAAAAAAAAAAAACGCCCACCGGGGGTGGTTTCTGTGTGAATGCTGTAGGTGGCGCTATTGCTGCACTATTCCAGAGCTGTGGCCACGTCGCTCCGCACGGCCCTTTAAAGCTGTGGCCGGGGTGAGAATGAATGGGAGGCTGTTGAGCTGTGTGAGAGTCCTAAATATGGCTACCCTTTCCCAGTCGCCCGCTATGGGGTCCGAGGCTCCCCAGGACTCCCAGCCTGCTGGGTTGAGTGTGCCGCTGCGATGAGGTTCTCTGCTGGGCTCCTGTCTCTTTAAGACCACTGAGAAACAAAGCGCGTGCTTTTCTCCTTTTTTTCCCCCTTTTCTTTCTTTCTTCTCTCTTAAGCTGGGCTGTTTATGACTTTAAAAAGGAGAAAGGAAAAAAAGAATAGAAAAAAAGAAAGGAAATAATAATGGAAAGAAAGGGAAAGAAAAAAAGGAAAAGAAAGGGGAGAAAAAACAATAACTAAAAAAAAAAAAATACCGCCACTGAGTGGGTTCTGTGTGAATGCTGTAGGTGGCGCTGTTGCTCCACTATTCCAGAGCCATGGCCGCGCCACTCTGCAAGGCCCTTTATAGCTCTGACCGGGTTGGGAACGAATGGGAAGCTGTTGATCTCTGTGGGGGTCTTAAGAGCAGCCACCCTTTCCCAGTCGCCAGCTAAGGGGTCCAAAGCTCCCCAGGACTCCCAGCCTGCTGGGCTCAGTTTGCGGGGCTATCCGGCCCCTCTACTGAGCTCCTGTCTCTTTAAGACCGCTTAGAAAGAGCACACGCTTTTCTTCTCTTTTTTTCCTTTCTTTTTCCTTCCTGGAGCCTGCCGCGGGCAACTTGCACGTTCCCAGCTGGGACCCTGTGCCCTCTGTCTCTCCAATCTCCGCTACACCACAGGCTGTGTGTCGGCGCTCCCGGCGCAGACTTCCCCTCCCTCCCGGCTCTGAATCCTCTCCTCCCGCTGGAGCGCTTGGGGGAGGAGCGCTCGGTCCTGCTGGGTCGCGGCTCCGTATCTTACCCGCCTCACCGGGACTCCCACCGGAGTGCTGGGGTGGAGGAGCGCTTGGGTCTCGCTGAGTCGCGGCTCCGTATCTTACCCGCCTCGCCGGGTGCCGAGTCATCTCTCCGGTGTGTGACCGCCGGAGCTCTGGGGGGAAGGAGCGCTCGGTCCCGCCAAGTCGCGGTTCTGTATCCCTTCCGCCTCACCAGCTGCCAAGTTCTCACAGGTGTAGCTGTACGCTGTGCACTTTCCTGTGTATTCTGGTCTCTCTTTTAGGGATAGTTGTATTTGCTCTGTTTTTGTGAATAAATATAATGTTGGGAGGAATTTTTCTGCCCGTCTGTTCACGTCGCCATCTTCCCGGAAGTCCTGATTAATCTATTCTTAACAGCTACACTTTTTTTTTTTGTATTTTATTTTATTTTATTTTATTTTTTTTTAACAATTTATTTTATTTTAGTATCATTAACCTACAATTACATGAGCAATATTGTGATGATTAAACTACCCGCTTCATCAGGTCCCCCCCACCAACCCTATTACAGTCACTGTCCATCAGTGTAGTGAGATGAGAATCACTACTTGTCTTCTCTGAGCTGTACAGTCCCCCCGTGCCCCCCCACCCTATGTCTGCCAATCGTAATGCCCCTTTTACCCTCTTATCCCTCCCTTCCCACCCATCTCCCCAGTCCCTTTCCCTTTGGTAACTGTTAGTCCATTCGTGGGTTCTGTGAGTCTGCTGCTGTTTTGTTCCTTCATTTTTTTTTTTCTTTGTTCTTATACTCCACATATGAGTGAGATCATTTGGTACTTGTCTTTTACGGCCTGGCTTATTTCACTGAGCATAATACCCTCCAGCTCCATCCATGTTGTTGCAAATGGTAGGATTTGTTTTTTTTCTTATAGCTGCGTAATATTCCATTGTGTATATGTACCACATCTTCTTTATCCATTCATCTACTGATGGACACTTAGGTTGCTTCCATTTCTTTCTTGGCTATTGTAAATAGTGCTCTTAACAGCTACACTCTTATAAGCATTGACATTTCATGCATTTTCCTATGTGGAAAACTCCTTGCTCATTACTCATAAAATCTTACCCATCTTGGCCTTGTTTTCCCCCAATAGAAAGTATCAGTTTTACTGAGATTTAAATTGGAAATGTACCAAGCCTGTTTTGGGTGGGCCAGAGTTTAAGGCAAGAATCAACATATGCTTCTCAACTTATTCAAGTCTTCCTTTATAGTTTCTGGTAATTTAGTTATTCTTAGTAGATGGGACTTTTATTTTTTTGATGGCTACACCTAATTTTGTTGCTTTAGTGCAAAATATTTTTCAGTTTTGTTGAAGATACGGTTTCTTGTGTCTGATAACCAGCCACTTTCTGAAATGTTTGGTTCTGAGTTTTTGTGGGGGTCCCTTTGAATGTTTTTAGCCACATTATCATGTTGTCTGCGAACTTAAATGTGGTTTAATCCTTTATCACAGCAGCCAGACCTTCAAGACAGAGGCTAAGCAACATGCTGCCCTTGGTTCTGCGTGTCAGGCGTCCGCCCTTAGGAGCTCCCTTTATGGACAGGGTGGGGGCCGCCCTAAGTGGGGGCTGCAGCCGCCTCACTGCGGGTTTGGGAATCTCCACTGTAGTAAGGAACTATGCTTTCCTTTTATGTTAGTTTTTTATTACCGCTAAGTCTGTCGAGATGACTGTTTTTTGTCCCGACTTCTTGTTGTGGTGCCTCATGTTACTAGAATTTTCTAATAGATCAAATCACATTTACATTTTCTAAGTAAGCCTTGTCATGAAAACAACATATTTTCTCAAATGTTCTCAAGCTTTTGGAGCTACAGGAGCCCCGGTGATGGGAAAGTGCTCTTCCTGAGAAAACCTGTGGACTGTGGAACAAAGAGCAGAGCCCCGGCTTGTTCTGCAGACTCCGCTGCCGGAGCCCAAGATTTCTCCAGAGGGACAGACGGTGTGGAGGCGGCATGCTCGGAGCAGGGGGCCGGTGGGGGAGGGCTGGGGGCTAGGGGGCGGCTGTGTGTGGGCTGGGGAAGAAGCTGCCTGTGGGGGCCACTGCAGGAGCCCCAGCTTCCAGGCCGGCCCTGCTCTACTGAGCGGGTACCTTTCCTTCCCACGTCCCCACAGGGGGACAGCGGGCAAAATCTCCAGTCAAATCTGCTCCTCTCCCCTGGTGCCGCGTCTGGTGGGCAGTGACACTGTGGCCCCTCCATGCCTTTGTCCTGCAGCCGAGCCTGTCGGGCTGACCCAGGCTGCTGTGTCTGGTCCCAGCACACAACACAGTCCTGGCTCAGGAAGGTGATCCCCAGAGGTTTATTGAGTGGAAGCCCAGAACAGAGTCACTGGGGTGCTCTCCATATGCGAGACACAGCCAGGCGCAAATCAGGTACATTCCCTGCCCATGTGGGTGTGATTGTTAAAAATCACACCTGAGGCCTTTCGTCAGATGTGGGCGGCTTGATAACTGCTGGAATCCTTCCCGTTTTCTTAGGTTTCGAGGCACAACAGGTGTGAGGAGGTGCCCTGGGCCGCAGCAGGAGCTCCTTGCTCCAGCCAGCTGACTGTTCACAGCAGGGGGATGGGGTAGGAGGCGCAGGCCGCCAGCCCACACATATTCTTCCCACGCTCGATGAGGAAGTACCTGGGCAGAGAGAGCAGTTTGAGGCCTGGGGGGCCGCCTCCCTACAGTCTTTTCCGGAGTGTCCTGCTCATCCAGAGCTGACTCCAGGGATTATGCCCTTGACCCAAAACGGTGGCAGTGGGTTGGTTTTATCTCCAGTAAATCAGTGAACCTGGCTTTGTGGACCCCCAAGCGTGCCCTTCCATACTCTATCCACATCCACCCCCCGTTTCCTGGGGTGCACTGGGGGCCCTTTGCTCTGCTGCAGCCCCCATGTAGTTTATCACCATGGGGTGCCCCTGGAGGTAGTCCCTAAAACTCTCCTTTTTGAACCAGGACATGGAGTCTGAGAGCAAAGACATATAGTCACACGGGGATATGCACCCAGGGGCCCTTCCTTCCGGGAGGTGTGCCAGCTGCCCCGGGCCCTCCCCATGCCCAAGTCCCACAGGCTGTGTTGTGGGCAGTCCTCTGTGGTCACACATCCTACAGACACTCCTGTGCCCGACAGGATGGTTAGTCCCAGGCCCCAGGCAGGAGAGGGAGAGCCAGGTGGTCTTGGGGTACAGAGGGTGCTCCCTCCCTACTGCTGGCCCTGCTGACCAGCTCCTGCTCAGGAGCCCCGGATCTGAGAGGTAGGGAGACCCCTCCAGGGCCCCCAGACCTGGCCAGTCACGCATCTCCCAGCATTTGGGACCTGGAGGCCACTCACCCATTCATTCCCCAGTGGGGGCCCCAGGAGTTCTTCACGATCCAATAAGGCACCCCATTTTCTTCTCCATACCCAACAGCCAGCACCGCGTGGTTCACCTTATCGGGAGTTTTGTGACAGGATGTACTGGAAAATTAAAACAAAAAAGGCTGGAAAATATGGGGAAGACGAAAGCTGTGGCCCACCCTCATTCAACAGGGGCCTTCTGGGTGCTTCCGTGCGTCCGCAGGGCCTGGGCGGCCGTGGGTCACAGTGCAAGGGGGTGTCCTCCATTTCTGTTCTTCTCAGCTCCTGCACCTCTTCTGACGGGGGCAGCCCCGCCCACCTTGGGCGGCAGGGTCCCGTGGCTTCACAGCATTACTCTGTTGCTGTTCTATTCATTTCTAAGATTATCTGTAGTTAGAGCAAATATATAGGCTTTCCATTTATAATAGTCAACTACTTTCCATGAGGAAATTCCAAGAAATTCCAGAGGCCTCAGGGCAGTGGTCCCACGTTATGATCTGCTGGTTATTGGTCTGCGCAGGCCCAGGGCGAGGGGGGCTCCCGCCTATGGGCCGAGCGTGGCAGACTCCAGGCCAGCAGACGGGTGCTAAGTTCTTAGCAAACAGTTGGCCATGGGGTTCCAGGAGTGTCTTGGGACGGGAGGCTGAGGACAGACCTCGGGGAAGGGCAGCAAGAGGGCGGCCGGGACCAGCTGCACAGGCAGCTGAGTGCATTTGGTGCCACGCAGGCAAGGGGCACGGGCGCAGGGAGGGGAGCCCTGCCCAGATGCACCCTGAGGCGGGGGTTTCGTGGTTGCTGTGCAGTGGAGCCCTGGCCTGGTTCTGGTCTGGGAGCAGCTACTTTCTCTTCCCTGTTTCACATCTTCAAATTTTTGAACATGGGTTTCCTAAGCAGAGGAAGAGTGAGCTCTGGGTGGGACCCTGGGCCCAGCCCTCCTCGCTTCCTGGGTCCAATACCTGTGCAGGAGCTGTGCTGGGGAGTGTGTGCGATGTCCGGTGTCCAGCAAGAGCCAGGACTTGGGGGTGAGGCTGGGTCCCGTGCCCGGTCCCTCTCCCTGCAGCTGCCAGGAGCCCCGCTCACCTGGAGTAGACGCCCTTTGTGTACATCATAAAGTCGTCGGTCACCTCAAAGGCAAAGCTCACAGGGTTGTACAGGGCCACCGCCTCTACCATCGCGTCCTCATCATTCTGCAGACAGACGGATCGCAGGTGGGCACACACCACCTCTCACCTCCCCTCCACACACGGCCCTTGGTCCCAAGGTGGGGCGGGTCAGGAGGACAGACGACGAGGCTGTTTCAGACCGAAGAAGTGGGCTGCCCCCTCCTCACAGTACATGTTGGGGTGGTATGGGGCACCCCAATCTGCCGTGCCTGAATGGCCAGGACCCTTTGGGGTTCTTACTGGCTTAGCAGTCCCCCTCCCAAAACTGGTTCCCTGTGGCCTCCATCTGCTTGGCTGGGCTGGCCTGTCTGGCCATCTCTCACCCCTCCCTGCTCTGCTCCTAGGGAGTCCGAAACCCTCTGGAGTGGGGCCAGGGGCTCCAAGGTGGGCAGAGAGGGATATCACTCCCCCACCCTCGCCTCCTGGATTCCTTGCACCCACAAAGCCAGTCCAAGGAGTTCTTCTGGTAGAACACAGAGCTTAGACGTCCACGAGCAGGTGAGACGGTGGAAGGACAGGACCTGTGGAGGACTTGGGGCCCCCAGCTGGGCAGATGGGCAGGAGGATGACAGAGGCTTTGGGGCGGAGCCACGGAGACCAGGGAAGGGCAGGGGCCTCAGAACCCTGATGCCCAGGCCGCACCTGGACCATCAGTATCGGGGGGTGGGGGCCCCGGCACCAGGAGCTTTGGAAGCATCCCAGCTGGGAACCAGTGGGCCAGGTCAGCTAACGAGGCCATGCCCCTGGCTGGAGACCTTCGGGAGTGGAAATGGGGTGAAGTCACTCGATGAGGCCAGGGCTCTGGCCAAGGGAATGGGGTGTGGGGTTGGGGCACTTGAGGGGTGGACAGAGACCCAGCTGCCCCTGCCCCATGCTCAGGAAAGGCTTTGTGAGCCCACAGGTCAGGTGGAGACGAGGCAAGCACGGAGGCCTGCCCACCAGGCGGGCACTGCTGTGGGGCCCGCCTGGTCCATGGCCGTCCATCCTGCCATGACCTGCTCGTTAGGGCCCCGCAGGCCCTCCTGGGCACCAGGCAACAGTGATACCTTTGTCCCCCTGATTCACTGCTGAGTGTGACACAAACAGCTCAGAGCAGGTCAGCCCTTGGTGGACGTGTTTAAGAGAAACTGGCTATTCTCGGAGGACAAACTCACAGCCTCTGTACCATCCCTAGGTTCTAGAAGGCCATGATCTCAGTTCACAGCCGGCTTCCACTTCCTGGTCCTGCGGCCTTGGTTTGAACCTGTTCTGAGCCTGCGTACTCCTCTGATGACACGCCGAGGGCTGTCTGGTGTGTGAGGAGGGAGGCTAACTGCTGGAACAGCTCCTGCACACGCTCCAGAACCGTTAGCACCATGCCGAGCATTCAGCACGTGCTTCAACTACACAGCAGCGTTTTGTAGGCACCATGGTAGTAATTTACACCTGCACATGCTCCCATCTGCACGCGTTACACACAGGCTCTGGGGGCACAGGGTGCTCACACATCCTCGGCCTCTCTGGGACAACAGGGCCCCTGTCCACCGGAGGTCAGGCGTGCCGTGTGTGTTCTGCTCTAAAAGCCAGTGAGTAGTTTGCCTCTTTGCGTCTGCCCCAGCCCTGGAGTGACACCAATAGCAGAGTGGGGTCCTATCTGGGCCGACAGACAGTCACACGAGGGAGATAAAAACAGAGGTCATCCCGAGCCACTTGGATTCGGGGGCTGCTGTCCCTGTGGCATAACCTGGCTTATCCTGGCTAACACAGCTCAGTGAGCTGGCACTTGGTCTCACACACACACGATGCCACACACATCCACACCCGCTTCTGCAGGATGGGATTACTGCTTGTACTTTACAGACAAGGAGGCTGAAACAGAATGCAGACTTGCAGACCCAGGTCAGAACCGGTCGCATGCTCTCTCCCACCCACCTTCCACCATGCTGCCTCCACCGCGATTCAGGGTAACTGACAATCCAAACCTTTTCATCGGAGATATGCCGCCAGGAAAGGCTGCCCTGCTGTGCCCATGGGCCACCTGACTGGCCTGCTCATCAGAATGGTACTCACAACTGTGATGTTGGCCACATCCTTGACGAACGCAATGGCCTTCCTGGGCTGGAACTTGCAGTCACTGTCCTGTTCAGGGCAGCAAAGGGCATGGAACACAGGTCAGGGTGTTGGGCCAGCTGGCTGCAGGCTCCTGAGCATGGTACCATTCACGGTGCCAGGGCCTGGCGACGGGGCACCCCTGGTCCCAAGAAGCTGACAGCCCGGTGGCCCAGGGGCCTGGGCTGTTTCCAGCAGGGGTGGGAGGAGCCTAGGGAGGGGCTGGACCCAGGACAAGACAACGTGCTGAGAAATGGGGCGAGTAAGAGCTCCTGTGGCTGGAGAGAGGGTGTTCTGTCAGGGAACCCTGCTGACGAGGCAATGAGTGGGTCACATGGAGGGGAGAGCGACCCCTCCGAGACAGGAGAGGAGTGGGGACCACGGCGGAGGCAGGACTTGATGCTGGGGAACCGGCCTGAGGTTGGCCAGAGAGCGGAGCCGGGGAGACGGGCTCGGTGGGCCGGCCAGGCTGGGGGGCCTCTGGAGAGCTTGGCCACACAGGTGTGTGGCCGGACCTGGGCCTCGGGCCACTGGCAGCCCCGGGGGTGGGAGGCCCCCTGTCATCCCAGACTTGGGGAGGCTGAGGACTGCTGGGGCTGGGACACGGTGGCTCCAAGGAGCAGATGGTTAGAAGGTGGGGTGAGGGCTGCCCCTAGAATGGTTCTGTCCTGCCCTAAGGACACCCGGGTGGAGCTGCAGGTCTGGGGCAGAGACGAGGGTCCTGGCCACAGGCGGGGGGAAGACCTGGTGGGGGGAGAGGCCCTGGGTGGGGAGCTGCAGGCCCAGGCTCGGCAGGGTTCAGGGAGGGCACGGGACACTGTTGGCTGAGCACTCCGAGGGGCAGGGTGGGTGTGCAGAGGTTGGGAGCACCGGGGCCCGGCCCCTGGGGTTACCTGGCCTTTGTAGGGGTAGGTGTCTTCGCCCATGATGCCCTTGTTGTACCGGATGTACTCGAAGGCCTGGCTTGGGAGACCCCTGCAGGGAGGACCCAGGTGCAGATGTGCCAGCTGCTCTGATGGGGGCCCCAGCTGCCTGGTTTCTGGATAGAGCTTGACACTCAGAAGACGCTACTGGAGTCCAAGGATCAGCCCCATGTGCTTCAGTGGGACAGAGACCCCTGCAGAGGTCTAAGACCCGGGGCCAGGGCCCCTCTGTCTGGAGGAGCGGGCGGGCAGTGCCACGGGACAGTGGGCGGAATCAGCCCAGCTCCCTGTCATCACCACCCCAAGGCCCACTGGCCCCCACTGGGCAGGTGCTCGGACCCTCCCATCAGCCCGTGTGGTGGACGCTGGTACTTCCTGAGGCACAAAGTGGCCAAACAACTTGCTGGGGCCATAGCTAAACAGCATCTGGTTCCAAAGGTCGGTCTTTCTGTGTCGTGCTGCTGGCCAGGGAGAGCCCAGCCACAGCCTGGTACTGTCACAGGCCCCCACACACCTACTCGTGGCCAGCCTGGTCTGGCGGGGACGTGCTCCTTGCAGCCCCAGTGCTCAGGTGCGCGGCAGGCGCCAAGCCACTGGCCGAACGAATGAAGAACTAAACCAAAGGGCACAGCCACTCTGGAAGGCCCTGGACCCAGGGCGCCTTTCTGGTTCTTGCTCTGGTGGGTTTGTAAGTTGCAGAGGAACGAACCAGAAAATGAGGGAACGTGAGAGCCGTCAGCAAATGCGCCTGATTTTGCCCAGGGCTTCCAAGGCCTTGCTTAGAACAGGTCTGCAGGAGGCCCTCCCAGTGGCCTTGGCCGCAGTGGGTGAAGCCCGTCCCAGCACTTGGCTGTAGGAGGAAGAGCTGGGGCATGGCGGGCCGGGGAGGGTGGGCTGCGCCGGGTGCAGGCCGGGAGCTTGCTCTGGGGGGAACACAAGGGCCTGGCCTTTTGGGTCATGTGCAGGAGAGCCAACCACAGAGCCATTTCAGAAAGAGGCCAGGGCTAGAGACGTGGCAACGGGGGCGAATCCCTAACCGTTTTGAGGGTGGCCCAGGAAGGCAGGCCTGGCGAAGACACAGCCTTCCTTGCAAGCAGCTCACCCACTTTACAGAAAAGCCCCTTGCCCGGCCAGTGTGCTGGGGACAGAGCTTGAAACCTGCAGGCGCCTGTGCTGGGTGCTAGCCTTGGAGGGGGATGTTTCTCACTCTATGAATTCTTGCGGCCACTTGCCCAGAGGCCTTGGTAGTGGACGAGGCCACCGCCCCTGGGCTGAGAGCAGGCGACACCAAGGAGGATGGATTTCGGAACCAGGCAGGCCTGGGCTTGGGGTACAGCTCTGCCCATCCTGGCTGAGGGCCCCGGAAGTGGGGGCAACTGCTGTCACCCAGGCGGAGACACTGTGTGTGCGGCAGCTCCCGACACACACGGGGTCCCACAGACGGCGCTGCAAATGGGCTCACGTGCACGTACCCTTGGCAGCCGTGGTTGTTGAAGTCCTGGGCGCAATCCACCAGCTGCTGCTCTGCCTACAGGAAGGAACACAGAGCGGGCAGCAGGTAGCTGGGAGCCAGCGGGGCTTGGGGCCAGGGGCTGAGCCTCCCTGGGACCCAATCTGTGGCACCCCTCAGCTCGGCACCTCAATGACCAGACTATAAGCTCCCCGAGGGCAGGGGCCGCAGCTGTACAACCCCAGGTGTACCTGCCTGCAGGGGCTCACGCCTGGCGGCAGGCACACAGGTGAGAGCGCCTGGGAGGGCTGCCTGTCTAAGCCTGCCCTGCAGGTGTGTGTGGGCAGGCTGGTCATGGGTGCCCAGGTGGCAGATGGGACAGGGCGGGGACAGGCCCAGCTGGAGACCCAGCTCCCACTTTCCTCAACCCCAGGCCTTTGCCAGCCTCGCCCTCTTCCCCACACAGGAGGCCTCCTTCGGAGGCCAACACCCCTTGCTCTGGAGGGCATGGGGCTCTTCCCTCCACAAAGACAACTGAGGCAGCCTGGGGTGGGCACAGCACCTCGGGGCTGCCTCGCCAACAGGCTCTGCTTCCTCAAGGCCCAGAGAGCCAAGTGCCCCAGGGAGGAGCCCTCGGACTGTTTCCTTCACAGGCCCAATTCTTCCCCAGGAAGAAGTCAGTCGAGATGTACGTGCCTGGGACCTGGAACAGCTTCTTACTGAAGCTTCGGCAGATCTGAAGGCCCAGCCCGTCCTCCCCGCCTGCGAGGCCTCAGGCGAAGCTGGGGTTGCACCCTGGGCTGACTGCTTACCAGGGACAGCAGCTTCCCACCAGCGATGGCAACGGCGGACTCCAGGGCCCCCGTGGTGGAGAAGGTCCAGCAGCTGCCACAGCCGCCCTGCAGCCACAGGCAGAGCTGGAAGTCAGACGCCAGGACAGCAGGGGGCCCTTGGCCTTTAGACCCCAGAGCTGTTCCAAACGTGCCCATTCTGGCCCGCAGAGCCTTGCTGGACCGGGGATCTCCCCACGCAGCCAGGAGGTGGCACAGGCGCGTCCAAGAGCCGGATCCGTGGCACCCGACTGTCCGCCCGCCCACGAGGGCTGCAGCCCTGCTGACCCCTCCCTGTGGCCCTGTGGCCACCCTCCACGTCCACTGCTCTTCCTCCCCGGGTCTCAGCAGGAGTCACCAAGTCCTGGTTCTAGAACCTTCTCTCACCTTCCCACCTTCAATACCCTTCCATCACAGGCACTACCAAACCGACCCCCAGGCTGCCTCTGCTGGGGTCCCGGCAGCACCTGGGGAACCAGGTGAGGGGCTGGGTCCAACCCCATATTCTACCGAAATATCCCCAGGGCTGCCCACGCCCTGCCCACATTGCCGCCTTGAGTTCGGTCCTCCCTGCTTCTCCAGGCCTTCCTCGTGGGGTGGGGACCTAGTCGGGGGGCTACGGATGCAGAGCAGGTTCGCCTGGACCCGGGTTTGCAGTCCCTCAGTCCCTGGCCCACCATGGGCCCCAGGCAAGCCCCTTTCCTGCACTTCCCTCCAAAGTAAGGACCCCTCAGCGGCTGCTAAGCCAAGGTTAGATCAGTATTTGTAACCACGTGCCCATGGGAGCCATCACTGGGTTCTGGCCCCTGCCTCAGGAGGCTGGTCCTGCCTGGGTCCTGTCAGCGTGCTCCTGGGAGACCTCCACCTCCCACTGCCCAGGCACGAGCAGCTTCCGGCTTCTCAGTGAACACTTGCTACTCTGACCTGTGGGATTCTCAGATGGCCTAAACCTGCCATCGGCTCGTGGGGGAGAGGCTGGCTCTGTGCAGCCCCACTGGCTGCTGGGAGGGGAGATTCGTTCCAACTCCAGGTGCTGGTTTAAATGTCGGGGTCACTTGGCAGGTCCAGGAGCCCAGAGACCCCAGGAGGATTTGAAGCTGTACCCCCAACAGCTTTAAGGAAAGGGAAAAAATGTTTCCCCTGGGGAGTTTCAGTGGAAAGCCAGGAAGGAAACCTCCACCTTGTCTCCTGGAATTGAGAGGCAGGCATTTTTTTTAAGGCATCGCCCTGTTCCTTCCAGGGGCAGGGGGATAGCGGGGGTGGGGCCCAGATGCTCCAGGACAGGACACGGGCTGGAGCCCCTCCCGGCCAGTGGCCATCCTCAGCCCCATGGAGGATGGAGGACAGGAGGACAGGAGGAGACCCACTTGGGCAGCAGGGACGGATCCTGGTGCCCCACCTCTGAAGGAGCAGAGTGTATATATGGCTTAGGTGGCCCTGTTACAGGAGAGGCCCGGGATCAAGGGGGAATCGGAGGAGGTGGTGGGGTCTTTGCAGTGAATTCCAGACCAACAAAAGGGACTTTTTTGTGTTCTCAAGCAGCCCACAGAAATAATAACCTTGCCACTTTTCAGATGAAGACAGGGCTGGGGATACACTTGGCATGGTTGGGGGTTGAGTTTTTCTTTCTGTTTATTGTCTGAGAATGTGGCTATTCTGGGGAGAATTGACAGGAATTGCTGTGCATACCTGATTTTTCACTGGTGAGACAAAATTTCCTTTTTTCCGCCAGTCCATGGAAGGTGGGTAGGGACCAGCACCCCGAAAGTAGTTACCTCTGGTGGCTGAGCAATTCTGGAACAACCAAATATATTTTTTTCAGGAGGAAAGAAAAGTGTGTAATTAAAATGGAATCACCAGGAGAGACTGGAGAAAAACTGACTGTCAGCACCACCTGCCCCCGCTCGCCAGCTCGGACTGCTGAGTGACGGGCCCCTCTGAGAGCCCGGGGGCAGGACAGTGCAGGCAGACTGAGCAAATGAAATTATAGTTCCCCCAGTTAAATGTGAATTTCATATAAATGGTGAGTAACCTGGTAGTGTAAGTATGTCCTATGTAACAGTGAGGCTATGCTTATGCTAAAATATTTTTTGTTTATCTGAAATTCAGTTTTAACTGGGCATCTGTATTTTTATCTGGCAGCCCTGAGTCTGGGGTCTGCGCTGCTGAGGCCACGAGTGTGACGGAGGACGTGCTGACCTCTCTGGCTGCGGGGCAGGCGTGAGCTTGTTCCAAAGGTCTGAGTGGGAAGATTCAGATCTGGTCACATGAATGACACTTACCTGTGGTTCTGACCAAAGATACTTGCGTCTGAATTCAGCGAAGTTCATGTCTGAAAACTGGTTCAGTCCCACTGTTAGGCAGGAAAACAGATGTGAGCCAGTGAAGGGAGAATAAGGCCAGGGAGCCCACTAGAAGGGGCTCAGAGTGAGCCAGATAGAACCAGAGAGCCAGAAAAGACTCACAAGTTAGCACGTTAATCAGCTGAAGCTCCAAAGGCAGGAGCAACTTGGAAAGTCGGAAATTCCCCAGATAAAGAAAAGGATCTGATCAGAGCCCCTGTTTTCCCTGCGTCTATCAGATCATGCAAGTGTAAGATTTATCTTAGCCTGCTCAAAGGCCCAGCTTGTTCTTTAACTTAACCTATTTGCTGTTTTTTTCTCCTCCTCCTCCAGCCCCTAATCAAGTAATTTGGTAACCAGGGCAGGAGACAAGCATCATGATTAATTTTCCAAAAAAAACAAAACACCCAGAGATAAACAGCATAGTAAGAAGAGGAGAGAGTCCATCTTAAGGCTGAGATTCCATTTTAAAATGCAGGGAGTTAAGAAGTAAGATTCCTAATGCTTTCTTTAGTAAACAGACTCAACCTACCTTAAAGCAAGGCAAACAGCCTTAACTGATATATTCCCCAGAAAGAAGTCACTATCCTGGGGAGGAACCGGATCAATAAATTTCTTGTGTTAAGTTTATTTAGCAGAATTACCTGGATGACTGATTATTAATAGAGGAGAGGAGACGTGGTGTCCCTCACCAGAGATAAGCATGGGGTAACAAGTTTGCACTCCCTAGCCCTTTGTCACATTACTGAAAAATCCTTAACAGCCTATAAAACCTCAGACCCTAAACCCTTAGGCGCCCCTCCTCTCTGAGCATGCCTGCACTTTTTCTCTCTTTAAGTGCTTAACTTTAAATAAAACTTTTATTCCACTTCACTACTGTGTCTTTGCCCTTCAAGCAGCGGGGACAAGAACTGAGGAAAATGCACTCAACCCCTCTCTCACACGACCAGAAACGAGAAGGAAAAGCAGAACAAAACAAAACCAGTCCAGTCAATCACTAATAAAGAAACGAAGTGTTGAGACCCCGTGTCCACCTGTGGCCATCTGCAGGTGTGACACTTGGCTCCTGTATGTTTTAAAGTCTTACATTTAAATTTCAAATGTAATATACTTCTACAGACGACATCAGCCCTCACGTGCTTCAGAACTGCCGGGGAGCTTTTCAGCAGTTGGTGCGTCTGGGCTGCTCCCAGAGACGTGGCTGCCATCGGCGAGTCTGACGGGCGTCCAGGTGAAGGTCCCCTGCACCTGCTCCAGTGCCCTCCCAGCCTGATGCCTGACTCTGTCCCCAAACAAGCCCGGGTGGGCAGCATGACCACCCCCCTCTGCAGCCAAGTTACACTTCAGAGGTGCTGACACCCCCAAGTCACGGCTGGTTCTGGGCAGAAACAGGATTAAAACGCTCCCCTTCCCGTGCATGTTGCCCTTGTTACAGCTCGACTGGCACTGCCATCACCTCTGAGTCCCCAGACACCCTGTGTGGGGTTTGCAGGGGGAAGGCTCTGACCCCAGGGCCATGCAAGGGCCAGCTCGGCGAGAGGTCCAGACCCTCAGAGGGCAGGAGAGGGCTGGGGGCTTCTATCCTGGAGCTCACGGCACCCGGAGGGGCACCAGCAGTGACCTAAATGTGCCCCCGTTGGATCGCACGGAGCGTAACAGCGAGTAAGGATCTGCGGCCAGCTGAGGACAACTTCCGCCCCCTCTGCCCTAAGCCCACGTGGGCATTCAGAGCAGGTCAGTGACCTCCTGCTCTCCAGATCGGGGATGCTCCCTGCTCCCAAGGGCTGAAAGCCGGGAGGAAAGGCTCCCCACGTACTCATAAAGGTGTGGTTCCCAGCACTGTGGGCGGCTATCTTCCTCCAGTTGCTGACGAAGGTCTGCAGCCTGTGGTGGTACTCCTCTGGGCTGTATTTCTTTTGGTGCTAAAACAAAATACATCAGCAGTAAGTCATAGGAACGGGATGCAGCCCCTGAGCAGGAGACAGTTTTGTTTTCTAAGAGGAGGGATGAAGGTTTTCTTTCTGCCAGGCCCATCTGTGTCAGGGGTGGGACTCTGTCCCAGACCTCTGCGACCAGTAAGTTACAAAGCCCACACCCTGTCTCCTGGGACTGGGTGGAATGAAGCTGAGCAGCTGCCTGACAGCCGACAGCCCAGGAGGCCCTGGAAGAGACCTGCCAAGTGCAGGACCTCCATGGACAGCGCAGCTGGAGCTGGGTCATATTTATAGCGAAAGCCACCATGTCACAAAAGCATGAGCATTAGTGTCCCCAGGCGACCCACAGCCGTGCAGTCCGAATGCAAACTCAACAGGAATCCCAAGGCTCGGAGGCTGCCAGCCAACTTCACCACTGGGGATTTTACTTCACTGAATCTCTCCCAGGGTTTGGCCAATTTCCAGTCCGGAAAGGCCCCGGGGGAGGGCCTGGCACAGTTCGGGTTGGTAACAGGAAACTGTGAAATGAGAAACTCCAGATTGAAGTCGAGCACTGACCTGCACCATCCATGACTTGAAGTGAAACTGTTCTGTAGAGAGAAAAAACACACGCCTGAGTTCCTCCCAGTAGAGGTGGAAGCCAAGCCAGGCCCTTTAGAACTGATTTGCATTTTAGGAAATGAGGCTAAATTTAAAGCACCAAAAATGGTGTGATCTAGCACAGAATGAAGAAAGGAGCTCAAACTCTGCTTTGGTACCCCAAATATGAAAAAGCCATTGACCTATGGTGTCGAAAGCCTGGGTGGTGGCCATCCTCAGCGGGGGAACTTATGCAGTGCTGGGAAGGTTCTATTTCTTCATCTGGGTGCCAGTCACACAAGCCTGTTCAGATTGGGGCAACGCACTGAAATGCATATCTAATGATCTGTGCACTTTTCTGTGTGTTATAATTCAATGAGAAGTTAATTTACAAACCTATCTACCCCAAAGGTCAGCCAAGTTCTTCTAAAAGGGGGACTTTACAGTCTCTCCGGTCTGTGTCACAGCTACTCAACTCCGTCCTTGTAACTAGGGAGGGGGGAGGGGGAAAGGTACTCAGGCTCCATTAACACTTTATTTGCAAAAACAGGCTGGCCGTTGGCGGACCTCTGCCACATCGCAGGTGAACCGCTCCTGTACATCTGTAAGTTATCTAAAAGTTCCATTTTTTAAATTTAAATCATTGCAAAGGATTTATGCCAACTTATTGTAAATACTGACATTTAAAAATGATTGCTGTATCATGCTTTTAAAGCTAGTGTGGTCTATCTACCATGATTTGATGCCCACCACCGAAAACACAAACTCTGTCAGAAGAGTTCACTACTTCTCAGTTTCTTTTTCTCCTTGAACCCCCACCTCCATCCACAACTCAGAATTTTATCCTCAGGGAGCATATGTTTATATAGATCTCCCTAACATGCTGGTATGGATGTTAAGAAGAAAAAGTATAAATTTAAATTATTTTTATTTCCTGTGACCCGCATACCTCTGAATATTACAAATAATCATTCTGGGTTGAGTAAGCATAGTCATTATTAACACCTCAACTGATTAAAATATTTCAAATAATGTAAGAAGTATTAGAAATGCATCTCTTAATGATGCTTCTACTAACAATGCCTACCACGGATTTATATGTTCATGGGAGCATATTACCTATTTTTTGAATGAGTCAGCATTCATTCCCATCTTTGTTTTTTTAAAGGTCAAAGGGCTGAGAAATCCTGCCTGAATAAGCAGGGTGGGCAGACCCAGGCCTGGGGATGGGAGGCTTTTTTAGAGCCTGTCCCACGGTCCCTGGGCCTTGGCCCCAGTCATGGGGTGCCCTATTACCTAACATTATTTCTAAGGCCCTCTCCGCTGACCCTTGGTGAGGTCCTCTCTTCTTTGATTTCAGTTTCTTTGAAGAACAGACAACCGCCTGAGGAAGGCCAGATTACCACCTTCTTTGCTCTGCGCCTCTGATGCTTATCCCGGGGGCTCAGGGTCAGGGTCAGTGAGGGGGGTCCTGCCTGCCCTCAGGCACTTTTCCAGGCACCTCGGTTTGAGCAAAGGGGACCTTTGGAAGCAGAGAGTCTGGACATTGATTCCAGTCAGTCGGGATTTTTTTGTGCTCCCCCAAGGATCCACCCCCTCCCCCAGTCTGTGCAGCGTCTACATCTCCCTTTGTGGATCACAGACTTGCTCCAGAAACCAAGCTATGGCCATTTCCCTGTGACAGAAATGCAAGATTCCCTGTGTGGCCTGCCCAGGGCTGCCGAGCACTCTGGGTCCTGACTGGGTGGGTGGCCACAGGGGAGAGCTTCATGGGGCCAGGACGGCTGACTAGCACTCACTTCTGGGGAATTTCAGACTCAAAGAGCACACTTGGAAACCCCACACTACTTCTTCTTGGCTGGGTGTCAGTGGAAGAAAACGGCAGAGATGATCTTGGGGCTGGGGACCCTGCACCCCAACCTCGGAGCACCTTGGCCCAGTGTGGCTCCTGGAAGTCACTTATGTGGGCCCTCTCCAGGGGCCTCTGGGGGAGGGTCTAGAACAGGGGTCGGGACACGATGGCCTGTTTTTGTACGGCCCACGATCTAAAGAACCCTTCCATTACACTTTCACATGATTGAGAAAATACATCATTGTGCAGCACCTGAGAATCGTTTGAATTCAAATTTCAGTGTCCATCAAGTACAGGTTTATGGGACATAGCCATGCTCACTTACATCCTGTCTAGGGCACTTTCATGGTACCGTTAAGTAGTCACTACAGAGACTGTATGGCCCCACTAAATCTAAAATAGCGACTATCCAGCCTCTTGACTATTACTAACTCTGGAGTTCCTGCTGGCTTCGGCTCTCCTCAGTGCAGGCCGCACTGCCAAGGTAGAGCACCCCTCGCTGGGGGTGCCGGGGTTTCCCTTAGGCTGGGACTGACCTGGAGCAGGCACGCCCCCAGGTGTGCAAGGCCTGGGGGCTGCCTTGTATAAACAGGCGACAAGATTCAGCCTCCAGGATCTGTGCCCCGTACAGGCTGTTCTTTGCTACTTTTCTCTGTCCCAGGGCAGGGGTGAGGGAGGGCAGGCACACGGGACAAGCATCCTGATTAATTTTTCCTGCCAATGATGAGAAATGCAGAGATATAAAACAGCGCAGTAAGAACAGGAGGGACTCCATCTTAAGGCTAAGTTTCCATTTTAAAAAGTAGAGAGTTAGGAGCTAAGGTTCCTAACATACTTTATGGTAACCAGCCAGCAGCCTATCTTAAGGCAGGGCAAGCAGCCCTAACTGGTGTGTCCCCACTTCTTGAGGGCAACCACTACCCTGGAGAAGAACAGGATCAAGAAATTCCTTGTGTTAAGTTTATCTTACAGAACATACAGAGGCCAGACTATGGATGATGTCACAATGTCTCTCACTGCAGACAGACGTCCTGAGACCACATGTCAAGCCTATGCTGGCCCCCCACCCCCACCCTCTGCCCCATTCTTGAAAGCCTTAAAAGAATCCTAAGCCCTTAAGTACGCCTCCTCTCTGAGGTTGCCCGCACTCCCCTTTCTTCGAGTGTGTACTTGGCCTTAAATAAAGCTTTCTCACTGCTCAACTTAGTGTGTTTTGTCTCTGTGCTCTTCCAGTGGTAAGTGTCTTTGTTACTTCACCATTTCATTCAATTGTCTAGACTTAAGCACAAGTCTTCACTCTCTCTGTTCGACTGAGAGCTCTGGTTTGGGCTTGCAAGTTCCCGTCCCCTGGGTGACCACGACAGGTCTGCAGTTATATGATCACGCTCTTTAGCAACCTGTCTGAAAACCTCCTGTCTTTGCCTTTGGGAAGTTCTCAGCACATAATCTCACTCCATCCAGGGCTCTGCGGCTCCCCCAAATCCTAGGGTGGTGGGGCCTTAGTCCCCACACTGTGCAGATCCAAGCAGACACTGGCTGCCGGAGCGGCGAGGGATCTGCCCTATGCAGGGCAGGAGCTCAGTGAGCCCCCTCTACTCCCTCAGCTCCTCCTGCTCTCTGCTGCCTGCAGGGCAGCTGTCACTACTGTGCTTTAATGAATTCCTTCCTTATCTGCACCCATGGGACCTGCTGGAGAATTATTTCTCCATCAGTCAGCAACCCTCCCCCACCCAGGCTGAGGTCTCACCTGGTGGGCAGGGAGAGACCGCCCAGAGGCAGCTGCCCGACAACAGGGGGATGGACGTCTTGTGAGCTCAGAGCCCCACGGATGGCGGGCTGAGGCTGAAGGTGGGGCACCTGGGCAGGAGGGAGGCGGCAGGCCCCACCTGCCCCAAAATGGGGAATCCTGGGGCCTGACCCGACACCGTGAACCCACGGGACGAAGGGCTCCGTTTTCAAGGGTTAAATGCTGCTGCTCTCAAGACAGTCACTTCCCTGCAGTGCCCGGCGGATCCCGCGCAAGGGCTCCCCGGGGGTGGGGTACCTGCTCGGACCCCTATTCGCCGGCCCCCAGGAAGCTGCTAGGAGGGGATGGAAAGTCCCTGCCCGCGCGCGGCGGAGCCACAGCAAGTCCTCCACGTGCCAGGGCGCGGGGCCAGCGGGGCTGCTCCGCGACCTCCCGACCCCCGGGAGGCAGCCCGCCCCTCCCGGACCCCGACCCTCCACGGAGCCCCGGGGAGCGCCCCCCACCTTCCCAGGGCCGCGCCCCGGCCCGTGACCCCTTCCGGTACCTAAGGGGCTCGCGGGCAGGCTGGCGGCGCGGGCAGGGGCGCGCAGGAGCCAGGCGCCGGCGCAGAGCAGCAGCAGCGCGGCCAACATCGCGGCGGCGTTGGCGGCGGCGGCGGTCCGGTCGCAGCAGGAAGAGGGACTGGAGGGGCGGGCGTGGGCGTGGCCTAGGAGGCGGACGTGGGGCGGGGCCGGGTGGGGCGGGGCCGGGCTCCCGGGGCTCCGCCCCGCCTCGGGTCCCCGCCCCGCCTTCACACCGGCCGCGTGGGCCCCCTGCAGCCTCTGCGAGGCTGGCAGGCTGGCCTCCCGGGCACCGGGGCCAGAGGTAGGGGCGGGGCGTCGCAGCCTGACCCGTCCCTCCCGCTCTGCCCCTGCAGCCCCCCCATCTCTCTGCGTGCTAACCGCGTCCGGGGCCCCGCTGCCGCCTGGGGCGTCGCCCGCACCCACCCGGGGGCCCCGCTGCCTCCAGGGAACTTACAGCCCAGGAGATGGATGGATGCCCTTTTCTGCCCTTTTTTCCTCCCAACAGGCTAAAATAAAGTATTTCTGCTAACAAAGTCATTTTAGCAGCTTTAGGGTCATTTTCTCTAGTTTGCAAATCCGAGTAAAGGAGGAAGATGATACAAGTGTTAAAAAAACAGAATTCACGGGATAGATTTGAAGTGTCATTGGCTTCATTAAGCGATTCCTGCAGGGGCGGCGCCTGCAGCAAATAGAGACGCTCTGAGCGGCGTGCGGAGCAGAGCGTTTCTCTGGAAGGAAAGGAGGGCGCCTGTGTGTCCCCCCTGGGGCAGGGGACGGCAGGGTTTTTTACCAGGGTTTTTTAATCATGATTCCCGCGTGCCTGGGTCAGGGAAAGCTTTAGTAAGGTCTGGGTTTGCTGTTTCTTTTTTTTGAACCTAAGAGTCGGTGTGACATAAACAAATAGAACAAGGAACATGTCAAACTAAGGAAAGGGGCGCTGAGATTGCTCCGGGGAAGGAGAGACGATTGTGTCCCCACTGGCCGTGGCAGTTGTCCAGTGGGACCATGTGCTTCACTACACCGTCGCTCAGCAAAGTGGCATGCTTTGGACCCCCTATCCCATTTTACAGATGGGGAAACTGAGGCTTCAAGATGGATGGTAACGTCGGCAGTAAGTGCCAAGGGAGTCTGAACCAGGTCTGACCTCCTGGGCTGTGGGTGTGACCACAGCCTGTCAGGCTGCCTGTCAGAGCCTGAGCTTCCGTCCCTCCCTCCCTCTGGGAATGAGGGCTTCCGGCCCTGGAGTTCTCAGCCCAGGTTCTGGAGAAGAGCCCCTGGTGTCCTCCCCTGGGACCTGACTAGTGGGTCTGGAGAGGGCATTGGGGAACCTGCCCTGAATCAGCAGATTCCTTCAGGTATGGGGGTGTCCCGCCCTTCAGGTATGGGGGTGTCCCTCCTTCAGGTATGCGGGTGTCCCTCCTTCAGATATGGGGTGTTCCTCCTTCAGGTATGCGGTGTCCCTCCTTCAGGTACGGGGTGTCCCTCCTTCAGGTTTGCAAGGAGCAGCTCACCTTTCTGCCCCCAGCTGCCTGCAGAGTGGCAGTGCTGAAGCCCTGTATTTGCGTTCAGGGCCCAGACTAGCCCCCTGTGTGAATCACCCCAGGGGACCTGGGATGCAGTGCAGAAGGTGCTGGCCTGGTCAGCTGGAGACTAATGTAAGTCCTATGGCAGATTCACTGCGGATGACAAAGCCAGATCACAATCACGTCAAATGACCAAAAGTGCCAATATTCAACTAGGAATCACTCGGCTTTTTGCACAGTTGGCGGGACACTCCAGAAAAGACTCGTGATGCAAAGCAGAGGTCCTGATGTGGGTCCCAATGGTGCTGGCCTGGCTCGCCAGGGTACCTTCTGCACAGAGAGAGCCCCTGGCCAAGGCTGCATTGCCTCACATGAGCAGCACAGGTGACTCACAGGCGTGCAGCCACTCCTTCTCTTTGGGGTCTGCTTGCCTGGGGATACTGGTCTTGCCTGAGGGTCTTTGCCGTATTGGTTCAGTCCACTCTGTTTCAGTAAAGTCTTTCCATAGACATTTCCAGACAAGTGTCATTTACCTGTGGGTCACACAGCTTATCTGTAGGTGTGCGTCTGAAGCCAACGTAGATCGTTGACTAACGTGGGAGTTTAGACTGGCCCTATGGCTCCATCTTCTCCTACTCTTAGCTGGTTCTTTCTGCTATGAGGTGAATCATATACCAAGTATCACACTGTGACAGTAAGCACGCAGTGCCCCAGAGGCACTTCCTCTGTAAAATGGGAATGGGGCCCTGCCCGGATGGCTACATACAGTGATACATTTAAGTGAAGGCACAGGTAGAGCTCCTGGCCCCACGTTGCACCACGACAGCCCCCCACCCCGAGCCCGGCTCCATCGTGTGCTCTCTGTCCTTCTCCACCTGCACCTGCTTTCATGGAGAACCTGTCTGCCCCTGCCCCGCAGAGCATCACCTCTGCGAGGGCTTCTCTGCTATCTGGTCCTCAGTGCTTCTGCAGAGCAGAGGCTCAGGACAGGTGCTGGCAGCAGACTCTTCCAGGGCAGGGATGGCAGGCAGAATTCTGGAGGGTTCTGTCCCCTGGCTATTGGATCAAACAAAATCCAGGGGCTGTTGGGAAGGGACTCAGAGGGAATTAAGTTTTTGAGTCAGCTGACTTTATAGATTATCCTGGATTATCGTCAGGGCCGCAAATCATACCATGGGCTCTTCAAAGCAGAAGAGGAAGTCAGGAGAGTCAGAAATGAGGCAGAAGGGAGGTCATGGTCCTCTGGATCATGAGAAGGACTATACTGCCCTTGCTGGCTTTGAGGGGGCCATGAGCCAGGCCCCCTTCTTCTCCAGAAGCTGAGAATGACCCCTGCCAAGAGCCAGCAAGGAGCTGGAGTTCCTTCCGGCCACGAGGAGCTGAGTTCTGCCAAGAACCTGAATAAGCTTGGAAGCAGGTTCATCCCCAGAGCCTCAAGGAAGACAGGCAGCTGGGCTGACCCCTCGGTTTCAGACCTGTGAGGCCTGGAGAAGAGGAAGAAGCCACAGACACAAGAGCTTCTGATGCCCACAACTGTGACATGAGAGACTTGTGGGGTTGGAAGCCCCCAGTTTGTGTGATGAGACTGAGGGGAGGGCAGGTCTCCTGCCTTTTGCTCAGGAGTCTTACCTCCTTTAGGGATGTGCCAGACTCAGTTCCAAGTGCTTTACATGAATGAACCTTCTTAATTCTCACTACTTATCCCCATTGTATAGATAAGCACTGGGGTGCTTCAGTGGCTGGCCTGAAGCCCCACAGCTGGTAAGTACTGGAGCTGGGGTTTCAGCCCCTGGCCAACTGAGTCCTGAGTCCCACTCAGCGGTCCGGGCATCTGCCCCACAGGAGCAGGTGAGCGAAGGTGAGCCCCAGGCCCGCCCACCTTCCTAACGCCCCGGTCTAGAACCGGGCAGGGGTCTGGTGTCCAGCCAGCCACAGCTCCTGGGTCCCCCCGGGAGCACCTGCACGCAGAATGCCTCCCGCTCCCGGTCCTAGGGACTGTTGCTGGCCCACCTCCGTTCGTTCCTTCTCTCCAGGCGGAGTCTGCTGCCTCACCTCCCTCGGCCACTGGATCGTTTATGCCTTCCCAACCGACACCCACAGGTTTAACTGGTTTTCCAGATCATCCATAAGAGTCAACATCTTGGCAGGCAAGCTGGACCCTCATCAGGTTCACTGCTGCAGCCACCTTATTACTGTCTTATAATAACAATGATTACATTAATAACACAATATAATAGCTGTCACTTACATGGATGTCATTATCTAAAGCTCACGGCAACCTTGGGTAGGTTCTTCAAGCATACATACACACACCCCTCTTCCAGATAAGGAAACTGAGGCTTGGAGCAGTGAAGTAGGGCTGCTGGTGAGGGTGGGGCTCTTCCACACCCACATGCTGGTTCTGCATAGTAGGGAGGTTGGGGGTTGGTTAATGGCTGGGTGGATGGCTGAAGAGATGAGTGCTTTGCTGAGTGGATAGAAGGGGCGAGGGCTGGCTGGACCGGAAAGTGGCTTCATGGCTGACGGAATGACTAATGGTTGGACAGGTGGGTGGGTGGATGTGTTGGGGGGGGCGTTGTGTATTCTCCTTGGTTCTTGTCCCGCTGCAACCAAGAATTGAAGGGCAGAGACACAGCAGTGAAGCAGAGTGAAAGTTTTAAAGTTACTTAAAGAGAGAAAAGTACAGGCAAGCTCAGGGAGGAGAGGTGCCCTGGAAGATTGGGAAAAAGTCTTAAGGCAACAAGTTTACACACTTAAAACATGCGGGCGACCTCAGAGAGAGGAGCTCACTGAAAGGTTGGGGGTTCCACCTTTTAAGGATTTTTCAGGAATGTGACAAAGGGCTGGGGTGTGGGCTTGTTAAATGGTCTCAAGATGTTTATCTTTGATGAGACATTAAATTTCTTATCAGTCTTCTTGGTAATTCTGCAAAATTAGCTTAACACAAAAAATTTACTGCTTTGGTCCCCTCCCAGGAGAGCAGCTTCCTGGTTTGGGAGCCTGTCAATCAAGACTGTCTGCCCTGCCCCCAAGGTGGGCTGAGTTATCTGTTTGCTAAAGAGTATGTTAAGAATCTTACTTCTTCTTGGATTTTAAAATGCAATTTTAGCTTTAAGATAGAATCTTCCTGTTTTTATTATGCAGTTTACAAGCTGGGCCTTTTAGCAGGCCAAAGTAAACCTTACAGTGGCATGATCTAATTGACACTATGAAGACATGGGCTGTGTTCAGATACTTCTCTTTATCTGGGGAATATTCAAACATTCCAGGCCAATATGCTCCTGGCCTTTTGAGCTTCAACTGATTAACTCATTAACCCTGAGTCTTTTCTGGGTTTCTAGTTTTAACTGGTTAATTCTTTGAGTCCCTTGTAGTGGGCTTTACAGGCCTTACTCTCTTTCCACCCGCTCATATCTATTCTCCTGCCTAACAGCTGCGCTACGACATGACCGTGGACCTCTTGCTCAGCCCGTCCCTCACCTGAAGATGCCCCACCGAGCCATTTTGGTCACCTCCTGTGTTGTGGTCAGGCAACGTCCCTCTGTATGAGAGGCCGTGTTTGTCCCCTAAGGTGTCGCGGAACATGGAAACCACCACCTCACTGGTGATGTCACAAAGGTGCTGCACCCACAGCCAAGGAAAGTGTGAAGACTTTTGCGGTTGTGGGTAAAATTGTAATATTTCCAGAATATCTCACCTGGCTTTAGTGCACCTGCATATCAACAGGCATTCCTCAGGGGTGGAGAATATTAATCTCCACATCAATGGGTAGTTACCTAGGCAACGGAGGGCTTATCTGAACCTGAGAGGTGAGGGGGGGGGGGCTTGTTTTGCTTTTGCCCGAGCAGGAAAGAGAAATGGCCCCAGACTGCAGTTTGTAAGCAACAAACAGGTTTTAAACTTTATTTCTCCCTTTGACTGATTTTAGTTTTAGAGGTATTTTGTCCTGGGATTTCCTCTCCCGAGAGTTACAAAAGTTCAGAAGCTGTGTTCCATTGAGGCCAGGATGGGGGTGAAGGCAGCACCTTGTGCAGGTTCAGGGTTGGAGCCTGTCGTTGTTTTACATACTGAAATGTGACGTTTTGTGTGTCATGGGTTTTTTGCATTGATTTTTGATTTTTAGAAATATCACATTAGAATATTATTTTATCTTGATTACTGAGTTTTTTTTTGGCACTCCTTTAAATTCTGCACTTGAGATGTCATGCAGCCTGCATGCTAGGTGAAACCTCAATCCGGATGCGGAGGGCTCCCAACTCTAATCTGGGAAGAATTTGTGGTCAGGCTGAACAAGTGCCAGCCAGAAGGGAAGTCACTGGAGCAGGAGCAGTAGGAATCTCAGCAGCTGGGCAGGCGGTGGAGAGCAAGGGAGAGCGGAGGGGGGAAGGGGAGTCCATTGACTCCTGCGCGGCACAGGGCAGATGCCCCGCCAGCTCCTAGAGCCAGGGTCACCTGGCCTCCAGCGTCTGCTTGATCCCCACCACCCCAGGATCTGGGGGAGCCGTGGAGCCCTGGATGGAGGGGGATGGGGCAGGCTGCTAAAGAAGTGATCGAACGGCTTCGGTTCCATCTGGGCCACAGGCTGTGGGAGAGTGAAAGCCCCTCCTGCTCAGAGGTCCCCACTGCCGCTTCCCTACTGGTCTCAAACAAAGCAAGGAGGAAAGGATTGTGTTGAGACTAGAAAGCTGAATAAAATAGCAGTGTGACAAAGAGGTTGGTAAAGTCTTGTCTTTATCATGAAAAAGCTCAAAGACAAGTTCAATTGGCTTATGCAAGAAGTTTATTTGATAAGACAGTACACACAGATGGGAATGTGGGCGATCTTGGAGAGGTGGCGCGTGCAAGGGTTTAGTGCTGCGGATTTCATAGGGCCTTTTGGGTAGGGGTTTGTATGAGGCATGATGTATACAGATGACTAATAATTCCTTTGAAGTTTTGTCTTAAGAATAGGGTTATTTTGGTGACTGTGTTGACCCACATCTCAGCATTTATCCACACAGGTTCACTTACACTCCAAGGTCTATCTCCTGTCCTAGTCACAGTTACTTAATTGATTAAGGGGCTGGAAGAACAACATACAGATTAAGTTAAAGAATAAGCTGGGCCATTTTTGCAGGATAAGTAGATTTCATAGTGGTCTCACTCGGCAAAGGCCACAGCTGCACCTTCAGCTTCCTGCGGAGTGCAGACACCCTCAACATGAGCCGACGTGGCAGAGGCAGGGGGCTGACCGAGCACGCCACGGCTCCCATGGACACGCCTGCGGCCCGTCAATGTGGGCATGATGCTCAGGGAATTCTGAGGCTGGGTCATGAGAGGCTGGGCAGCTTCTGCCTGAGTCTCTGGGAAGGTTGGTCTCAGGACTGCAGGCCTGTGTGAGGAGCCCAAGGCCCCCGGGTGGCCCCGTGAGGGTGCTCCGGTCCTCAGCCTCAGCTGGGCCCCTGCCAACACCAGCTTCCGGCCATGCGATGCCAGCTTGAACAGGTTCTCTGGGTGTAGCCAAGCCTTTGGACGCCCCCAGCCCCAGCTGCTGTCTCTGCACCCTTGTGAAGGACCCCAAGCAGCCCCCACCAGCCGGGGCAGCCACCCCAGAGAAAGAGAATGAAAACTGTTTTAAGCCATGGAGATCTGGAGTGATTTGTCCCAGTGCCACAAATGAAATTGAAACAGGCCCCTGATCAGACTGTGTTCCCAGGGAGCAAGGATTGCATCTCATCATTCTGGGTCTCTGGCCCCAGCCCAGAGCCTGCTAAGGACCAGGACCTCATTGAATAGTGAATGAAAACCATCAAACTCACCATTCACCCTGAGATAGAATAGATTTATTTGCAAGAGGTAATCAGGAAACATATATTTTTACAAAAATGGAAATTTCTTTTTTCCAAACAAGCTGTAAGTCGAAACAGTTTAGGACTTGAAATCGAGTTGTCCTGTATCAACAGGTGTTGCTCACAGCAAAAGTCATCTGTTGGTCGAGGTGGAGCATGCCTGCCACTTAGGACTTAACCTGTGTTTTCTATACTGTACAGTGTAAAAAATAGGTGGCAATATTCACAGAATAAGCACTACGGTACCATATTCCTGCTAGAAGGCGTTCAGACAGGACTACAGTATATGCAGTAAAAACACTTGGTTATTGGATTCCTAATTCTACAGTGTGGTACTATATTCACAAGGCATACAGACTTCGAGCATCTCAACGTAAGCTTGTAGTGACTGTTCGGCAGCTAAAAGAGGAAAAGCGACGACTTGTGTGTTCCCGCCTTGCAGAGGGTGCTGGGCGTGCCGTGGCTCCGTTTTACTCGGGACGTCCCAGGGCCTCACCCAGCGCGGAGACGCTGCTCATGCTGTCTGGTGCTGGCCCTGCAGCACGGGCGACGCGCTGGCCTCCGCGTGGAGTGCTCCCTTCCAGGTGGGGGAAGGGAGACAGCGAGGTGGAGGCCTGCACTGTGGCTGGAAAAGCGGCTTGGAAAGCGGGTTGCCATCAGCAGCAAGATCTGTGGATGGCCAGACTCGAGGGTCTATGTGGTCATGCCGGAGGGTACCTGGGCGGCTGAAGCCCGGGCCAGCTGTGTCCAAGGAGATTGGAGTGGGGGTGAGGGGGCCAGACAGGTGCAGTCGATGAACGGAAACAGGCTGCAGAGGCAGGAGGCAGGGGGCAGGAGGGGTGGGCAGAGTCTCCGTGGTGCATAAATTCGTCTTCTGGCGCTACGGAGTCTAAGAACAAGAGTGGACTGGTATTCCTGCAGAAGCGCACACTAAAGAAAACCCGAGAAATGGACGGCTATGTACAGCCTCACATGTCGGTGTCCATGGGACCATCAGTGTGGCCTCAGGCGGGCAGCTTCGGCTCTATGCGCAGAGACGACTCGTAGAGGCTCTCTTCATCCATCACAGAGGACTGGTCCAGTAAGTACTGGGTCACCTGCGGGGAGGGGAGGAAGAGAGGAAGCAGTAGGGTCAGGACTGCCGCGCCCGGCCATGGACACTGGTGTCCCCAGGAACCAGGCACCCTGGGGCGGGCAGTGGCGCCCGGCCGACACAGGAGGGGAAATGCATTACACAGCGTTTGGCCTTTGTTATTATTCAGTACTGACCTAGTATTTCTCTTCCTAGTGACACTAAATCACACATGGTCAAGATTACCCTTGACTGTTTCTTGGGTTGAACACCAGATGGGGTGTTTTGGACCCGTCTTAAAGAAAAACAAACCCTACAGTGTTAGCTGTAGGGTCCAGGCAGTGGGTGCATGGGTGGCCATGGTTCTCTCCATGTTTCAAACATTAGGATGACGGCGTGCTGAGGGGCATGTGGGGAGGAGAGTGGGACAGGCTCCTCGCAGCAAACTCCTACAGGGGAGGCTCTCCCGCCAGAGAGCACAGAGCTGACCCCTCAGCAGCCCCCACTTTAGAGTCCTTCACAGGCTCATTTATTTGTAAGTTGTTTGGGACCGAAGGTTTCATTCAGAAACCCAGAGCAGAAAACAAAAAAATTACATTTCTTATCACATGTTCGGGAATCTTGTGATACTGCTTGGGAAAAACCGGGTCTTGCCTGGTGGTGTCTTGGCTAACTGGCTCTGCTGCTGTGGGGGCCCGCGGTCAGGGGGGCCGATGGTCCATCACGGGTCTGCGACCACGCGTGTGGTGGTCACACCCGGTGCCTCCAGGAAGCAGCTTCTGACACCGCGGGAGATAAAACATGTGGTAACCAGGTGGCCTGGTGAAACGGGCCAGTCTCACACCTAGCTTGTAGGGTCACGTGAGCAGCGCTTTCTGGAGCATATCCCGACCCCCAGACCTTCTGGGGACCGCAGGCTCACTGGCTCCCTCCACGGTGAGCACGCTCAAGATGGACTTCCCTGACGAGGCCCCTGAGAGGACGCCGAGGAGCTCAGGGGCCGGGCACGGGCTTCATCAGCGCCTGGCACACAGTGCGAGCTCAGGGTTGGCTGCACGGGAGGGCTGGTGAAGAGCAGGGGAACGTGATCCCGGTTAACCTGTTGGCTTCTCTTCTCCGGCTAGAGCCACAAACCAGGTGATGAGTTCACGGGACACAGCAGAAAACAGCTTCTTGCCGGGCAGATGCGTCACAAGCAGAGTGGAAGGGAAAACAGTAACAGGCCCATTTTCCGGTGTGCCCAGGCGTGCCTGGGGCTGGGTGTTCCTGAGAACTGCGGATCAGCAGGCTAGGCTGCTGGGCAGGGAGGTTATGGGATCGGGACCCAGAGTCTGGGTGAGAGAATCCCGGTACGGGGTCGGGAGACAGGGCTGACGGCACAGGCTTTGAGGTCCGATGAGACTAACACGCTCAGCACCCTTCATGTACCAGCCACCTCTTCAAAATGCAAGTTAATCCAACCATGTAAGCTTCCACTGTCCTTGGGACGGGGTTCCGCATCCTTCTGGGAGCCCGTGTTCAGGCCCGTCTGCTACTCCAGGTGCATGTCTCACGTGGACCCTCCCACACCTCTGCCGGGAAGACGTGCCCCCTGACCGGGAAGCTCTTCGGGGTCTCCCCACATGCCTCGCGGGGCCCAGGGTGAAGCCCCATTCACGCTCTCGTGCACGACTCTGCTCCCTGGGCATTTGGAGGGGTTTTTTCTATCAGTGTAGAGCCCTGGCTAAGTAAGTGGATTTCTCTGCAGCTGTTAAGAATGAGGACACTTCTGCCTCACTTGGAAATGATGTGAGATACATTCCTACGGAAAATGGAGGAGGCCAGCAGCACAGAGCTTGGGCCCTGCAGAGAAACACCGGCTCTGTCTGCGGGCTTGGGAAGCGGGGTATGCTCCTCGGGCGGGCACGTGGTGATGGGGACTCTTTGCTCTGGCTTTCACAAAGGTGTTGGGGAGCTGCCTCTTGCCGTGGGACAGCCAGGTGCTAACGGCGTGGGGTCAGTACAGTCCGGGCTGGGGAGGAGTGGGGGTTTAGGGAAGGAGAGGGGTCGGGGGCGTGGGGGAAAAGTGGGGCAGGGAGGTGGCCCATGAGAGCACCTGTCAAGAGCCGAGGCGACTGTGAAGACGTGGTGGCTTACCTTCCCTTGGTGCTCGATCTTGTATGCAGTTTGCTGAAACTGGCGAATCTCTCGGATGATGTGAGATATCTGTGAGCAGAGAGGAGAGGTTTAGAAGACCGTCGGACACTCTCGTCCTCTTCTGTAGGACACAGGGGGCACCACAGGCCTGAAGTCAGCCTCTAAATTTGCAAACACATCACCTCCTGGGATACCGCCCAAGGCACACAGTTTCTTTAAACCAGCTCTCTGCTCCCAAGGGTGACTCATGGTGCTGCGTCACTGAGTGAACATATCATCTGATCAGCGGTGCAAACTATACCACAGCCTAAAACAGCTCCCAGGCCAACGCCCTGTAACAGCTCCCAGGGCCAACGCCCTATAACAGTGCCTGGGGTCCCATCATGAGTTCAGGTCTCTGCTACTTTCCATGTTCCTACTGTGTGCAGCCCACATGCAGGGGCCCCACCCGACCACCAGATCAGTGTTTGCAGCTTGGGTCTGACAGAGAAACCCTCTCCATCCAACAGCATCGTAGGCAGGAGCCCACCGGCACAAGTGGGGCTCCTGGGTGAAGTGAGAAGGGGGTGGCTGGCTCCCATGCTGGCCCCTGCTCAGGAGGGAATCTCCTTCGCCCTCACCTCCTGGCCCACGCCGGGGCTGAAACCCACTGGCACGGGGGTGCTGTGTCATGATTTTGCTGGGCCCCATAAGGCAGGTGTTTCTATGAACAATGGCTAAGGTGCGGGCAACCACACAGCTCTGGGGGCAGACTCACCTGGCTCCTGGCCCAGCCTATCCTTTACTGTGGGGCGGCCTCGGCTGGTCAGGGGCCCTGCCAGCCTCAGGCTGCTCATCCGTAAGGCAGGGGACTCAGAGCACCTACTGTCAAAAGGTGGCACTAAAGGGTGAAGGCGGGCTCCGGTGCCACAGGCTCACTGCTCGTCCCTGGAGCCGTGGTGCTGACCGCAGGAGCTGCTCTCCGGCTCCCCAGCCCGGTGCCCCGCTGAGCAGGAGGGCCTGGTGGGCAGACTCGAGGGCCCGGGGCTGGGTTTTGACGTCCCCACCCTGCCCTGTGTGGGGGGCCTACCATTCTCATCTTGGAGAAGTTGACCAGGCCGTCCTCCGTGTAATTGGGCGTCCCCTCTTCGATGAAGGCCAGGTCAGTGAGGTACATCCCCAGGTAAGGGACGCAGGGAGGGTCACAACTTTGAGGAAAACGGCATTAACAAAGTTTATCATTGGAAAAGCCCGGGGCCCGGGGCCTCTCTGTGGGTCGTGCCTTCCCTCCCTGAGCCAGGGCCCGCCCGGTGCCCACCAGTTGCCCTATCCAGGCCCTGGGCTCTGCCCCGCGACTCCTCTGCCTCTGTTTCTGGCCCTGCCAGACCTCCCAGCCACCCGATCGCTGGGTGTCCTCTGAGATCACCCTCCTGCAGGTGCTGCGGGGCGGGCTGGGTGATGACCTCCAAGATGGGACTCCTGGGGGGCAGCATCTCGGGGCGGTAGGTCCAGGAGGGTGAGCTGCTGCTCTCTGGCCCGTGGCTCTGGTGCCTCCGGGCAGGGGCTGGCAAGGGTCTGACTGTGTGGCGCGTCTGGCTGCAGCGGGCGCTGGCAGGCCCCATGCAGCCCCAGGGACTCCCCAGGTGCTCTGCCTCCTCCTTGCCCAGCACACGGACGTAGGGGACCCTCCTTTCTACCCTCACACTTTGCCTCTTAGCAGCCATGCAGCGAGTCCGCCTCTCCAGAGGGAGGTGAGGCTGTGAGGCGGCAGAGCGAGAGCAGGACGGGGCTCTGTCCCCTGCTGGCTGTGTGGCCCTGGGCCGGTTCCCTCTCTGGTTCTCAGGCTCCCTCCCACAGCAGAGCTGGTGACGGCGGACACATCTTAGGTGGTCTGAGAGCAGATTTTAGGTACTGCATAAAGTATATTTAATAGATGTGTTAATTAATTGAACATGTAGTAAGAGATTAGACTTCAATTCCCCTGGTGCTGGAGGGAGCTCACCTCTGGCACCACGACTCTGACACCCTGCACCACCCTCCAGGCCTCCCCCGACTCCTCTCAAACAGGCCACAGGACCGGAGCTGGTGCACATCAGGATCCAGCTAGAATTCTGCAGCGGTTTTTGCTGTATTCGCTTATTATGGTTCTTGCACTTACGCCCACTATTCTGGTTTCCCACTCACTGCCATGATACGGAGTTTTCCTTCCCGTTTAAATTTATTTTGGGGAAAAAATGAGTTCATTCAAAGAGGCCATTCAGTAAATGCAAATACAGCTGGCACTTGGGTGTGGCAAAGCCAAGAAGGACATGACCTGGAGCCTGGGAAACAGGACTTAAGTGCTTTTTGAATGGTAGGTCTTTGACTCTCAGGGGTGTTGAAGCCAGTTCTGTTAAAAATTAAAAAAAAATGAGGCAGCACAGAACAGAATGTCTGGGCTCACTGCGTGGATGCAAGGTGTGTGTCGCTGTATTTGTGTACAGGGCCCCACAGCGGCACATACTTATACTGTGGGTTGTGATTTAAAAGGGGACCCACACTGCCTGCCGGCAGACCTTCTGGGTCTCAGGCAGGACAGTCCAAACCATTACGCGCCCACTTAGTTTCCTCCCATCCTGTCCCGTCTGCAGCACAGGCTCTGGATGAGTGGGAAACAGCTCAGAGGCCCGAGATGTGACTCTGGAGTGCCCCCCCGTACTGTGCGGTCCTTGCATGGACGGTAGCTAGGTGGCCTGGGGGCTGGCCAAGGGGAGGCCGCAGAGCTTCACGACTCTACTGCGCCTCTGACCACCCAGACCAGCAGGAAGGCTGATCACCGAGGCAGATGTCCTGGTGTTCACCGGGGTTCAGGACCCCATGGAAGGGGGCAGCTGGTACCCTAGTCATGGGTCAGTGTTATCACCGCCCCAGGGCTGAGGTCTGTGCCCATGTACCACTTCATGGGGAGGGAGGGGCCTGGGGGACGCATGCATCAGACTACATGTACACACACACACACACACATGAACACACTAGACCACATGCACATATACCCTGGGGACAGCCCAGGGTTAGCCCCCCACGTGCATGTATGCACACACACACGCTGCAACTCCAGAGCCACATTGGTTAACATATGGGGTGCTGCAGTGGCCAGTGTGGGGGGCAGAGGGGAAAGGGGTTGGGGTGTCCCAGAAGGGGGGTCCTGCCAGACCAAGTCTGAATGGAGGCCGCTGCTGGCACCTCATGTAGGCAAAATGCCCAGTGTGTGGCTCTGAGGCTTCGCGTGTCATGTGCCCATGTCGGGTGGGTCCAGCCTTGCCCTGGGCCCGCCCAGCAATGCTGACTGGGGGTGGCCTCTTTGACGGGCCCCCCACACGCCTGGTCATGATGTTTTTGGGAGCTGAAAGTGCCGACCCACATTCCAGAAGCTGCTTCTGGTCTCCTGAGCACCAGGACACGGCCCCCCATACCGGGCGGGCTGGCTTTGTGCCTCGGTGCCTGCTGGGCCCCCACACTTGCGGTTTCTCTCTACCAAGACATTCCAGATGGCGCCACATGGGATAACAGAGATCAGGGGTCTTGGGGCTGGGCTCTGTGGGCTGGAATCCCTGGGGTCATGGTCCAAGGTCTGGCAAGGAAATTAACTGCTCAGACTTTGGAAAACAAACAGCAGTGGGACTGGAGTCAGGGTGGGGCTCAGAGTCCTATCTGTTTTTGCCACCTGGATGCTAAATGCTTTGTCTCAGTAGCAATGTCACTGGTAAATGTACAGGGTTTGGGGGATGCTGGGGGCAGGCGCTGGGCCGCTGGCTTTGCTATGTGGCCACAGCCCCTGAAGCCTGGAGCTCAGAATCTCACCACCAGCACACGGAGGGGTTTAGAGGGTGCAGGCAGGGCCCGGAGATCTGCTAGCTGCCCAGCCTGAGCCTTGGGGAGCAAAGGAGTCCGGCCCTAAGTGCAGCAGTCCACAACAGGGGCCGGACCCATGTTCCTCTAAATAGAGGACTTCCTATTCAAATTGACGACAAAAAGTGCAGATGTGATGTGTGCTGGGTTCAGGTCAGATGGGATGGGCAAAACCAGAATCAACCCCAAAAGGCTAGTGGAGACACTTTCCTCCTAAGTTTTGCACGGGGCTGCGGGAAGGTTCTGCTTGCTGGGAGGCTGGGAGGGGCGAGGGTGCAGGTTTGGAGAGTGAGGAGGGAGATGGTCACTCTCAGGGGCTGGGAACCAAGAGAGCACAGGAGGGGTTATGGGCAGTCAGGGAACTCAGGAGAGAGGTGGGGGATGTGGAGTTTGGGTGAGGTAGTAAGGCCACTTGCTAGCCTGGGTGCCCGCACAAGACTAAATATTTAAATCACAGGCTGAGAAGGGGCCTGGGACTTATGAATGGGGCTAAGGGCCTTTGGTGAGGCCCACTGGGGACTCCCTGTCCAGGTGGGTCCTGGGCTGCGCTCACAGATACCACCTCCCTGCCTGGTGAGACAGACCCCCAGTGTTCACATAGCACAGCTCTGTAAGAATCTTAACCCTGCAGGAGAAAGGGTACAGGACACACCTGCCCCGGCTAAACACCCCATCCTCTGCAGGGCTGGGGAAGACTCTGGTCTTCATGAAGGTCTCAGCCCCCAGAGCACCCATGTGGGCTCTGGAGAGGCCCTGACAGAGGCCCCCGGGGATCCTGAGAGATGCAGTCAGGCTGGGGCTCAGAAGGAATGGGGACCATGGGCAGGAAGCTTGTGCAGGAGGCAGATGGGGCGGGTGGACAAGTGGATGCACGGGAGGCAGCCCCCCAAGCATGGTGTGCAGGGCACGTGGGAACCTGGCGAAGGCGTGGTGCCGATGGCAGAGCACCTGTCTGAGGGCACCGGTCACGTGGGGGTGGTCATGGCAGTGGCCAAGGGCAGGAAGAAGTGAGCCAGGTGGGCAGGGGCATGCAGTGTGTGAGCCAGGCCAGGAGCTGGAGGTGCTGAGCCACCCCAGGTCCTGGGGGCAGACGTCGGGGGGCCCTGTGCTGGCAGTGATCACATCCCTCAGACGGGAGGGGGCGCCTCTGGGCTCTGGAGGGGTCCCCCAGGCCCGCTCCTAGGCCCAGTGAGTAGCCTGTCAGGAGTGAGGCCAGCCTGGTGCACGTGGTCAGGCTGCCACAGGAGCCCAGTGGAGGTGGTCCACAGAAAGGCGGAGACTGTGCAGAGGCCTGAGGCGCATGTCTAACGGGAGCGAGAGCAAGCCCCTGCCCCAGGCCGTGTGCAGCCCCGGCGCGCGCCAACGGGCGAGTCCCTGCTGCCCGGGCCCTCGTGGGAGGCCCCGGCCCTGCTGGAGGCCTGGTTCTGTCACCACGGCCAGTGTCCTCGGGCCACCCCCAGTCCTCAGTTTCCCTGTCATGGGACAATCTGCGTGGTGGTTCTCAGTGGGGGCAAACTTTGCCTCCCAGGGCGTATTTGGTGATGTCTAGAGACAGCTGGTTGTCATGATGTGACACAGACTCACCCCCACCTGAATGCAGAGGGCACAGACCGAGGAGCCCGCGGGTGCTCAGCTGGGCACACACCGCAAACTGTAAGGTGCACTTATTGGTAAAGCCATTTATTTGATTCCAAGATGCCATCGTCTGTGAAATGCACTCCAATTTGGATGACTAATTGTCAAGAAAAAAGGAAATCCAATCTCATGAAGTGAACACACTGACTTAAAGACGCATCCTGATGTCAGAAATATTAAAGTGTAAAGTGCACATTGGAATCAAGGGGCCTGGGCCCTACTCCCAGCACAGCTCCGCGCTCCGCGGGGCTGCAGGCCCCCTGCCTCCTCGGGAACACCACCCAAGCTCGGGAGCTTCTTTGGCAGACGACAGAGGACACCGCTGACCCACCCTGGCTGTCTAGGGGTCTTGTGGACGGACAGACAGACAGGCCTCCTGCTCCAGCCAGATGGGGCTCTACAATTTAAAAAATAACAGTGACAAAATGACACACTTACTTTTTCAGAGCTTCTCTCAGATTCTTAAATCTGCCCTCTGATGACACAAGCTTTTGGAGCTTGTCAATCAAAGCTTTTGTCTGGAAGGAATCAGAAGCGATCAGAATCCCCTGGCATCAAGGCCAAGGACCCAGCCCAGCTCCGTGGGCCTCCCTCCGGCTGCGCGCTTCCTGTGACTGGGCAGGGCAGACCCGGGACTTCCTGGGCCTGGGGCCCTCGCCCCTGAGCTAAGGGTCAGGCAGGGTCTCGCTTCCTGTGCTGTGCTCACGCAGGGACGCAGAGGTGGGGCGTGAGTGCCCTGAGCGCCAATCCCAGGCCTTAGAAACACCGTGGGATTCCATGGCTTGGGGCTTGGTGACTTCCAGAAGCCTGTACCCTGGGCAGGGCTTGGCCTGTCTCAGTGCCCTGGTCTGAACTGTACCCAGAGTACTCACACCTTCCCTTTCACACACCAGCACCACCACCCACATCTAAGCCCCAAGAAGAGCAGTCAGCCCCACGCTGAGGGTCCCGCGCCCACGGGAGGGGGTAGTTGCGGAGGCTGGGGTCTGTCTCGGGGGACCGGGTGGAGTGACAGTGCCCTGGGTCGAGTCTGGCCCTGGGCCCCTTTCCCTGTGTGGCCTGGGGACCCCCTCACCCCCTCGTCCTTTCTCCCCATGCACACCTCGTTGCAGTTCTGGTCCTCAGACTCGGAACGAGACAGAAACCGCACTGGAGGCCAGTGGCGCAGCCCAGCCCTGAGCTCTGGGCCAGGCTTCTGTCTGAACAATCTGCCCACAGAAATGACATTCTACGTCCTCTGGCGGAGAACGAGAACGGTGTGCTCTCAAGGGAAAGCCTGTAAGTAAGGCTGTGTCGGTTTCACCTGTGACCGGCCCTGCTCAAAGCAAAATGCCTTCTGGGTCTGGTGATAGAGACGCACACCAGGGGAGGAAGGCTAGGAGTGGAGGGCAGAGACCCGCTCGCTCCCAGGCACCGGGCAGAGCCCAGGTGCGGGGCCCACTTGCGCCCAGACTTCAGCTCCGTCCTCTTTCCAGACCTGCATCTCTGCTTTCCTTCCTTCCCACCCACCTGACAAGAAATGATCTGATGTGGCCTGAGGCCAGCTGAGGGCTGAGTGCACAGAGGCCCATGCACGGTACGGCCCCGGGCAAGTCACCCACCTCTCACCCAGCTGGGCCTCTGCCTTTGCATCTGGAGGATGGGAGGTGGGCCCAGGTCGCTGACGGCGACACTAGTTAGACTGGTCCCGTCCACACCTGCGCCCCTCTTTAGGGCGTCACTCTGTCCAGGAAGGAGCCCAGCATCCTGGGAGGCCCCTAGGTTTTCTCCTCTGCTGCTTAAGAAGTGTGTTCTGCCCCAAAGCAGTTCAAGCATCTTCTGGTGGGGCCAGGAGCCCCTGCCTTTGAGGCCCGTGGGACCTTGGGCATCTCTGTGGAATGTGGATACCAGCAGGCAGGAGTAAGGGGGCCTTGGAATAGGTCGTTGAAACCAGAGACCAAGTGACGGGCCTGCCTTGGGAAGAAGATGGTGGTGGGGCCTCCTGAATACCCTCTCTTCCTGGTCCCCAGGCAGAGGACCTCTGGATGGCCAAGGCCACTCCCTCCCAAGGAGGCCCAGAAGTGTGGTCAGCTACAGAGAGACTTCACTGAAATGAGCCATCCTGCAGAGCGGGGACACAAAGCCATCTCAGCCGCCCCTGTCGGCCTGTGGAGGAGCGCTGTCAGACGAACAGGAGCTGCTGAGGCTACATTTAAGGTCCTCTAAGAAATGTGGCCATTTTGGTGGGTCACAAGGGTCCACCTGCAGGGAGATAGCAAACTGTCCTTGCTGGGGTGCACCAGGCTGTGCCGAGGCCACCCTGAGGCTCTTGGAACCAGGTGCTGCACTGACGGGCAGGGAGAAGCTGCAGGGCACAGTCTGCCACAGAGGGTGCAGGCTGGAGTGCTGCCAGAGGGAGCGCTGGCTTTTGGACCAAGCTGGCTGACCCCAGGTCCTAAGTGACATCCTGGAATGCAGGCCAGGTCACAGACCTTAACCTCTAACTGCCCCCACTTTGCACTCGTCTACGAGATGGTGGTCAGGTGGTTCCCGCCCAGCCTCATGAAGGTGATGCTGGAGAACAAAGCCGACAATTCAGAGTCCCCGGTGTGATGGGCAAGCGAGCCTTGTTTGAGAGCCTCTGGAAAAGACATCATTCCAGTGGCAGGTGAAGAAATACTCTGCCCTGGAAAGGCCCCTTGGGCTCTGCCACAGCCCTGCTGGACCCTTGACAGGCTACACGAGCCCAGAGGGGGCGCAGATTCTGCAGCGGCCTTGCTCGGCCTGACGTCGGTTCACGACGCTGTGTCGCATGCAGCCGGGTGTGCCCGAGGCCTGAGCTCCCACGCCTTCAGCCTGCTCTCTCCAGGATCCCACTGATAGGAGTGGCGTCTTCCATGGTCCTTGTCCTAAGCCTGGCACCTCTGTGTGCCAAGCAGCAGGAGGCCCAGCCTTGCTGGGATGTGCTCTGCATTCCTGCTGTAGGCTGCGGCCAGAGCAGCTGGTGGCCATGGAGGGCGGCAGAGAAGCCCCAGGGCTGTCCTGATTTTGGCTGCTTATCTAAGTTGGAGGGTTTATGGATCTGCTGCTTGCTTGGAGGGCCAATGGCACCAGGAGGGTGGTGAAGAGCAGGTAATAAAGAGAACATTGAGGGGACACGGCATGCAAATCCAGAGTGGTTCAGATGAGACAGGCCCCTGAGAGGCCCTGGGGCCCTCACAGCTCTTCCAGCCACCGGACCACACACACTACTGCCAAGTTACCGGTGCCTCCAGGGGCTTATGTACCCTTTGGTGGTGTCTGTCTAGCCTCCTGCTCGCACACAGGCTGGGTCTGGGCACCCACGTCACCAAGGGAGTGGCCCCAGTGTTCTCCGTCTGCCCCTCATGACCTCACTGCAGGGGACTTTATTCCCGAGGAAGAATCCACCTTACAGTTTTTTAGAATCATGTTTGTATGAATAATGATCCAGCCCACGTTTAAGATCACCACTAACCAATGGGTAACAGGGACCAGCTCACTCTCTGGTGGCCAGAATGGTTGGTGAAATTTGAATCCTCGGAGGGGACGTGAAGGATCCCCTGGCCAGCAGCTCAGCACCCCTGCAGATCGGGGCTGGGGTCTCCGTGAGGCCAACAGCCTTTCGTCCCAACTTGAGAAAGGTGTTAACCCCCGAACCACCAGTCACTTACACTTCCCACTCGGGGTGTTAGTTATTGGAGTGGGAATAAAGTCACACTGGTTCCAGTGCCACATTTGTGGGCCTGATACTTGGTCCCACGTGATATAGGAGAAGAGATTCTCTGTTTTACCTGGGAGTGTTGGCCCTCACCCTGCCCTTTGCTCATCTGAAGATACCAAGTAGCCAGCCCTCCAATCTCCCTGCCCAGCCCCAGCCCAGCCCCAGGCAGGCAATGGTGCCAGCTTCCTGTCCGCACCTGCTTAGAGACTTTGAGCCATGTCTTTTTCAGCCGGAAGATTGCACTCCGGTTCATGGACGAGGTGATCTCCAGCACAGCATTGTAGTTGTGTAAGCAGCGGCATATGTCAGCCACAGCCACCCACTTCTCGATGGCACTCACTCTTGCATTGATATCTTCATTGCGGATGATTTCTGAAGCAATCAAGTTACTGATCTTTAAGCCCATGCAATAAGACAAGAAAAAAGGAAGACGAGTAAGTATTGTAAAGATGATAAATTACAATTACTTGTGGATTGCATGACTGCCTGAAAATCCCAAAAGAATATACAGGAAAAGTACTAGAACAGCTAACAGTTCATTAGGATGGCTAATTAGAGATTCAATATCCAAAACTGAGAAGTGCTCCTATATATTAGCAATACCAACTAGAAAATACAATGAAGATATTATATTCAAAATACCAATTGGAATCTGTAATTTACCTAGGAACTTGAATTAATGAGTATGATAGAAGATGCTACATGCCATGCAAAAAGAAGTTACCAAAGATTACAAAAGGTTTAAATATGAAGAAGAAGATGAAACTCCCAAACAGGAATATAAATATGCCATTTTTCAAAACTAATGTGAGTTTTGTGCAATCCAATAAAACATGCAACAGGAGCTTTCTTGAGAACTTGACATAGTCATTCGTAAGTTCATCTGGAATAAAAAAGATGAAAAACAGTCAAGTTCCGAGGAAAACTCCTACCATACATCTGGGGCATGGACAGGCCACACACTCTGTGGCATCCGGTCTCATATAAAGTAGAAAACATCTGGGGCCCAAATATCAGGGTCCTGGAGCTGCAAGGAGCTAGGAAGCAAGAAATACTAGGTCTCCCTCTACACTTCTTTGCAGTTTCCTGTGAATCTATAATTATATAAAAATAGAAAGTAAAAAAAAAAGACTACTTGTTATAAAAAAATTAAGGTGATAAAAGGACATTTAGAGATAAAAAAAATGTAGGGCTTTACCACGAAGAAACCTCAAAAATAATTTCTAAAGGTTGCGCTTCAAAAGGATAGATTGTAAAACTACTTAAGATGGAAAACTTCTGATGAGAATCAGCAAGGAATGAGAACACAAAATAGTAAAAATAGTACATATATTATAGCTCGATTAAATGGAAGTAGTAATTTTTTTCCATAAAGGAAACACTGAACTCAAAACAGTTTTATAGGTCATATAGTATTTTAACAGAATAGCTCAGTTAAATCTTCCAGGAAATAGAGAAAAAACAACGTCTGCCAATTTCTTCTGTGAGGCCGGTGTGATCTTGATGCCAAAACCAGATGCAGACAATACAAGACAGGAAAACCGCACACCCATCTGTTTAATGTATCACAGTCATTTTAGGCTTGCCCCAGAATGCAAGGATGGTTGAATACTGGAGAAAAACCTATCACTGTCATTTACAACGTCAACAGATTAAAGGAGAAAACCCATTATGATCATCTTGATAGATGCAGGAAAATTCAATGTTCACCTGGGGTAAAAACCTTAGCAAACAAGGAATAGAAAAGAATTTCTTTGACTTGATAAAGAAACAAACATTATCCTAATGGGGAAATGTTAAAAGCCTTCTCTTTAAAACCAAGGAGGAGAGTCACTACTGCCATTTCCATTCGACACCATGCATGGGGGCTGGCCAGGAGGCCCTGGGCACGCAGCACAGGCCCCTGGCCTGGGCGGCACCTCGAATCGTGCGCCTGGGCACTGCCTTCCCCACTGAGCCCCAGGCCTGACACTGGAGAACCTGGGCAGTGCCACTCAAGAAGATGATGAATGAATAGAGGACTGGAAAACAGCCAAAAGAACTTGCCTGGGAGACAAGACCGTCCCCATAAGCACACACTCTGCCTATGGGAGAGGGGTGGGACTTCAATAGAAATGGCCAAATGCCCACTGGAGGTGAGGGCAGCCCTCTGTGGGTGGACTGCAGGGCCCCGGGCAGGCGCTCCTGCTGTGTATTATTGGGGATGAAATGTAGCCTCCTTGTGTCTCAGTCTCTCTCTCCGTAAGTGGGAGTAGCAAATAATCGAGAGGATGTGCAGGAACCCGTGGCACAGGCCTGGCACCCAGTGAAACTCCACAAATGCTTGTTTCACATTCCCACCTCTGGCTGGCTTGGGCCCAGGCACAGTGGGACAGGGAGGGAGAGCAGCCACTTCCTGAGTCTGGAGCCACCAGACTTCTGCGTTAGGGGTAGGGGGGCCTTGCCCACCTCCATCACCTGCTTTCCCCTCAAGACCTGTGGCCCGCCAGGTCCTCCCTGCATCCTCCAGGCCGCCAAGGACCTGTCACTTGCGGGCCGTGCTTGCAGGGGGCTGTCCCTTGCAGTAGTTGACATGATGTGGCCTTGGTCAGGTGCTCACGACAAGTGGAACCACGTGTCCCACCTCCAGCCACCCAGGGTCTTTGTGCTGACGACAAAGCACAGAGGACTGAAGAGGCCCTTGGGGCCGCCCAGGGGAGGAGCGGCCTGTGGCGGCCGTGCATCCTGGACAAATGTGCTGGCGGGGGGCCGGGGGGCCTTTGTCCCTCCAGGCTGGGGCTGTGCGGCAGAGGGAGGCCACGGGCTACCAACTGGTCAGGACAGCCTTCGTCTCTTGACATCTAACGTGCTGATGGCCCCCCCATTAGGCTGGGGTGGGCTTTACCTGGGACAATCGTGCGTATGGACCACAGGCCTGGAGAGGACCCAGGCGGCGGTTGTGGCCGGGAGAAATGCCCGCTCCCCACCGAGGAGAAGCCTGGCAGAGGCGCCCCGGCTCCCCACCCACTCACGTCATTGAAATGCCTGGTGGTTTTCATGATGTAAGGGGTCCGCTCGTTCTTCTCCACTTTCATCCAGCCTTGTCCAAAGAACTCCCTGTGGGAAGCAAGGGGACGCCGGGGCCGGTGGGGTTGGGTTCCCACGCTGTGCTTTCTGGTGGAGTAATTGTGCACAGAGTGACTGGGACGAGGGGTCCAGAGCTCAAATCCAGGTCTGCCCCCAGCCAGCCGTTTGGCCTCAGGAAGCCCCTCTTATTCCAGGGCCTCGGTTTCCTCATCTGAGAAGTGGGAACGATGGTGCCCTGTCCTCAGACTTATGGGGAGGTGGGCACGCAATGAGGCATGGGGGGCACATCACATCCTGTGAGATGCGGTGGGCACACCAGCTCCTGTTTGGATCTTGTCTCTGTAGGGAGAACTCACAGTTTAGAGCCACTGTGCATGAGCTGTTCTGTAGAGCGGGGAGGACAGAGGGCCACAAAAGGGGCCGGACAAGAGAATAAAGGAGCCTGCAGGCCACGCCAGCAGCGTGTCTGGTACCGTCGCCTCCTGGGAAGCCACAGGCCATCCCGGGCTCCAGAAGCTCGGCACGTGGCAGCAATGGAGCATGGCTGGCCAGGAGCTCTGGGGACAAGAGGGTGGGGCTCGCAGCTCCTTAGAGGGAGCTGACCCAGAGGAACAGTGGCCTTTGGGTCCCGGAGCACTGTCACCTGTCTAGGGGAGGTTGGACCCTCGGAAGCACCAGGCAGGGCTGCCTTTCTGGAAGGCAGAGGTCAAAACCCTGCAGTGAGTCATGGCTTCAGATCCCGTGATTCCAATTTTGGGAAGCTATTTAAGACAACTGTCAGAAATTCAGAGAAATACATAGTTACAAGGAGGTTTACTCGCTTTAAGTATAACAGTGTAACTAAATGACCCCGGGGCTCGATGCATTGTCGGGAAACACTGCACTCAGGAGAGACGGTGCTTACAAATGCCACTTTGGTTTGTCGGTGGATGAAGAAAGACTGGGACAGAACTGTTTACACAGTGAAATTACAGGGAACACGGGGCTGACCACAGGCCAGGCAGGTGACACCAGGCCTTGGGTCAAAGTCCACAGCTGACCCGAGTGCCCCTGGGTGTGAGTGTGCACACACATGCATTGCACACACCTGTCACATGTACATATGCACACACACACATGCACACTCCTTTTCCTGACCTTCAGAATAGGGGTGCTGAGGTAGAGGAGCTCCTGGGAAAGTGTGTGTGCACCCAGCTGACAGGTAGGGAGAGAACTTGGGGACGGAAAGGGGCAGGGGGCAGGCTCCCTCAGCCCGGGGACACTTGCATTTTGTCTCACGTTCCTGCTTTGGGGATGCCCCAAAGGGGACGGGGAGGAGGCCATGCAGCGCCCACTCACTCGTAAGGGATCTTCTTGAAGACGAGGTGGTCCAGCAGGGTGAGCTGCTCCGCGATCTCCAGGGCAGAGTGGGTCTCAAAGGGCTCCGCCTTCACGCCTTCAGCCTGAGGGGAGCAGAGTCTGGGTGAGGCCCTCAAGGGACACCCGCTGGCCTCTGGCTCCTCTGGTGTGACCTCTGCCCGGATTCTGGCGGGTGGATGGGGGGGTGGGGGGGGTGCAGGGCGACCGGGGGCCACGGTTGGCTGGCCGCCTTGCCTCTTAAGGCTCCTTTGCCTGTCTGATGGCTGCCAAGCCTCCGAGCGGCTCCCATGTCTCCAGCACGAGTGAGACGAACAGGCACCTGGAGGCTGACCAGCCGCCGAGTCACTGAGCCGGAAAGGGGCCGACGACTCCAGGCTGTGACCTGTCCCTCAGGTTCTGCCTGGTCCACTACCAGCTCCATGAAGTTTCCTTCTGGATTTGTGCAGATGTGGACTGCCAGGCACGGCTGCCCTGGGACAGTGTCCTGTCCTAAGCTCAGAATAGCTGTCTGGCCCTCGCCCTGGGTTATGGTGTCCCTGGATCCATGGACGTCACCTCAAAGTTATCTACCACCTGTGCCATATGACCAGAGAACCTCCAGGGAACACTTAGCAGGGGACTGTGGTCCCTGTGCAAGGACTAAAGAAGCAGACACGGGAGGCCAGGGTTCGTAGGCAGAGGTCCCACAGAAGGTCTGTGGACCAGGGAGGGGCTGGAGGAGAGGCTGGAGGAACAAGGAGGAGGGGGCCCTGCTGGTCCTGGGAGGAGCCGTGTCCACCAAGGGGTGAGGCCCCCACCTCAGGCCAACCGGGACGCATGGAAGGAGGGGCCTGGCTACACTGGCCAGAGGTCATGGTGGACTGGGCTGAGCTCCCGAAAGTAGTACCCCCGCCAGGGAAGTGGGGTCCACTTCACATCAAGGGCACAAGCCATCCGACCTGGACTGAGTGCCCGCCTCCCTGCCCGCCACTCCTCAGCCAACAGGTCATCGGGGGCCAGAAGCTGAAGACAGGCCCCGGGACCAAGCAGGGGCAGCACGTGGGAAAGAAGAGCAGGTGTTCCACTGTGGCCCAAGCGCACGCGTGTCTGCTGAGTGTGCATGCGTGTCTGTGCATTCCGTGAGTCGCCCAGGCTGGGAATGGTCTGTCAGCCCACATGCAGGACCCCATGGGAAGGGGACACACCCCTCCGGGGACAGGGTTGGTCTCAGGAAGGCACAGGGCATGGGACAGCGCAGCAGGTCCCTCCACAGTGAGGACCCGGCAGGAGGAGGATGCAGCCCCCAAAGCAGGGGCGGGCAGGAGGCGGCGACACCCGCTCCCGAGGGCCTAGACGGCCGGACTCCTGGCGCCAAGGGCCAGTTTCTGTCCCGGCCTGGGGTGGGGCTGGGTGGGGCCTGAGTGATGGCCCGGCCTGGGGAGGTGTGCTGGGCGTGGGGGAGCAGGCAGCCCTCTGCGCCCTCCTGGTGTGGCCCTGGAAGCAGAGGCCAGCAGACTTCCCCTGCTTTCCACAGGGCTTGGGAAAGACCCACTGCTTCCTGGTGAGGCTGCTTGGGGCTCCCCAGACCAGATGCCCCCACAGGCTCTTGGCTCCGGGAACGAGGCCAGAGGCCGGGCGCGGCTTGGGGGGCTGGGTTCTGGGAGACTTCAGGCTGTTGCCCGCATGCCCTTGAGGGCAAACGCTCCAACCGGCCCTCCCAGGAAGCGGGGGCAGAGAGCTGTCTGCGCCCCTGCAGGGAGGCACCGGAAAGAGCCCCTCTCTCAGGGCTGCCCACTTCCTGGCCCCCAGGGGTCTGTCTGGAAGAAGTGGTGCCCTGCCCAGGCTTTCCCACCCTGGGCATGTGGGGGTCCTGGTGGCGACAGGGTGCTAGGTGCTCCCTGGGACCTCTTCCACCCCCAGGGCCAGAGGAACCAGCTCCAGGAGTCCGAGGGGAGATGGGGGGCAGCAGGTCCTGAGCCCAGGGTGTTAAGTCCTCACACTGCCTACTCTGAACAGACTGGAGGCCTAGCAGCCTGATGGGGAGTGAGCCAGTGTGCACAGAGGGCCCCGCCATCTCTACCCGGGCTGAGGGCCCTGCCGGTCCAGGGCTCTAGGGTAGCCTGTGGTGGCTTTCTGGGTGCACCACCAGCCTGTGAAAACCAGTGGCCCAGCTAGGCCCTGGGAGCACCGACTCTCGATCCCCTGGCTATGTGCAGCGCCCACTCCTGGGTGGGAAGCACAGCCTCTGGGTCCTTCCCCTGGGTGTGAGGCAGGTGAGTCAGCCAGGCCTGAGTGTGAACACAGCCCTGCCACTTACCACGACCCTGGCGGGCTGCTGCCTCCCCGGCCCCAGCCACCTCGCCTGAAGAATGGGGTGATAGAAAAGTGCTGCCGTTGCTAAGAGCACCCTGCGTGCTTAAGGGCCCAGCACAGGGCACCTGTCAGCCACAGGCCTGACCGCCTGCCCTCCTCCCAGAGGCAGGTGAGCATGGAAAGAGCAGGGGCCAAGGTCATGGCAGAGAACGGAGGGGGCAGTGTTTGGGCTGAATGTCCTTCTCCAGAACAGACAGCTGGCATTCTAACCCTGCACCCTGTGGATGTGGCCTTCTTTGGAAATGGAGTCTCTGTACATGTACACAGATTAAGGTGAGAGCATTAGGGAGACCTGAACCCACACGACTGGTGTCTTCCTAAAAAAGGGAAGTTTATACACAGGGACACACACATGGGGGGAGGCACCATGTGACAATGGAGGCAGGCACTGAAGACTCGTCGCCAGGAGCCACGGAGGGCCAACGGCTCCCAGAGGCTGACGAGACACACAGGGAGCCCCCTGGGGAGTGTTTGGGGGAGTGGGGCCCTGGCCTCCAGAAGAAGGAAAGGGTATGTTTCTGTTATTTTAACTCAGCCTGTGGCACTCGGTTACAGCAGCTCTGGGGAACCAGGACAGGAGTGACTGGCTCAGCCAGGGGTCATGAAAGCGGGGCATCTGGGAGCCCCTGTGGGGACAGGCATGGCCGTGAGCAGGAGGGCAGGCCCAGCTCACCATGTGCGTGATCTCCTCCAGCGTGACCTGGTTGTCTCCCGGGTCCTCCTGCGTCAGAGTCCTAAGGGACAAGACACTGTGATGAGTCCTGTGCAGCCTCGGCACATGCCCTCTGGTGCCCCGCCTCGACCTGCCCTTTGCCGGGAGCCCCCTCTGTGGTCTCTGCCCAGGCCTACCTGTGCTGGACCACCTGTCTACGCATGTGGCTCTGCCCCACATGACTGGGAGCCTTGGGGTGGGTGACGGCTGGCTCGTCCTGCACTGGTGCCAGCACCGGGCTCCTCCGTGCACATGGATGGCATGGAGGGGAAGGGGCTCCAGGGCTGGAGGACTAGTGGGTGGGGGCGCTGGGAAGCGGGGTGGAGGGAGAGAGGAGGGTGCCAGGCCGCAGCATGGAGGCCCGAGGCGCAGAGGCAGGGCTGTGGAAGGTGTGGTGAGAGGAGGCAAGGAAGTGGGGTGGGCAGGCATGCATGGGTCGTGGTCACTGTGAGGAAGCATGGTGGACCCTCCCTCACTGTGCCGGTGACGGAGAATGCTGGGGGTGCGAAGTGAGGCCAGGGTGAGCCAAGGCTGGGCTGTCAGGGAGGCTGGGTGCTAAGCGCCTGGGTGGAGCGACTGCATGGGACATGGGCCTGGCCTGTGTTACTTTTCAGCAAGAGAATGGGTGCCCAGAGGATGCCCCCCTTGGCGCCCCAGCCAGTGTCGTGGGCCTCTATTCACATCCGGCCACCCAAAGCCACAGCCGGCCCTGCCCACCATGCCCGAGGCCACATCCGGAACAGGCTCCCAACTAGGTGGCTTTGATCAGGAGACCCGGGGACTCAGGACAGTCCAGCCACCCGGGGGGATTAGGGGGCTTGGGACCAGGGGCTGATGGTCTGCGTGTGCGCCTGTGTGCCTCCGTGCATGCGTGCATGTGCCGGTGCCCTGCGTGTATGTGTGCAAATGTGCATGCATACGTGTGAGCAGGGCTGGGCACTGAAGGTGAGGCGCCACAGGGGTCTGGTATTTGGAGCCTGGGGGAACCACAGGGCTGGGTGGGGGTCTCGGGAAGCAGAGTGGTGGGTCTGGTTGGAGGCAGGCTACAGACCTTGGTGGGGGAAGGAAATGGGAAAGTCTGGGCCAGAGATGGGGTGCGGGGCAGGGAGGGGCAGCTGGAGCTGGGCAGGGAGGAGAGGCCTGCCCCTGGCCCCCCCTCAGGCAGGGCTGGGACGGCAGACCAGGTCAGCGGAGGAGGGCCTCGGGTGGGCAGGGGCCTGAGCGCAGCATTGCCGAGCGACCCAGAGGCCACGGCACGTCCCGCCCTGGCTCTCCGCAGCCCGGCCAGGCACCGGCTGAGCCAGCTGAGTGTGGGCTGCCTGACCCCACCCCCATCAGGAGGCGGCTGGGCGGGGGAAGTACAGACGTGGGGACAAACTGATGGTGCCGTTCAGCAGGCATGTCCCAGAACCCACAAACAGGCTACCAGCGCGGTCCAATAAGGCGCCCCATGGTCACCGGGACGTTCTCCTCCGGGCTGTCCAACATGTGGCCACTAGCGCCATGGGGCTCGTGTGGCTGAGGAACTGAATCTGAACCTTATTTAACTTTAATTAATTAAGATTTACAGCCATAGATGGCCAGTGGCCATACACGGGGCAACCTGGACTAGATGGGTGTTTGCCACTGTGCATGTGGACAGAGAAGCAGGTGTGGCTCTTGCGTCCCGGAGGTCAAGGTCGGAGGCAGGGCGCAGGGGCCGGACGGTGGAGCCTGGCTGCAGAAGGGGGTGCGCAGCCCCCAGGCACTCCAGGCTCCTGCCTCCGGCCGTCTGCCCTCCTGGGAGGGGCCTCCTGCGTGTGGGCAGAGGGCAGGGCCCGGCTCCGGCAGGCGGCTGAGGGCTGCCCCCACCTGACGATGTTGGCCGCGGCTTTCCTCTCCTGGGTCAGGAGCTCTGGGTCATGCATGACCTCCTCCAGGAAGCTGATCACTTGGCATTTGAGCACCTCGTTGGTCTCAAAGTCCTGCGGGGAGGAGGTGTGCATCTGGTCCCGGCCCAGGCCAGAGGAGGAGGCTGTTGCCCCCAAGTCTGCCCGCCGAGGCTGCCCTCTCACTGGCTGGGCCAGGCACTGGAGGAGCCTGGAGACCTTAGGTAAAGGCCCTGGGTGAGGCCAAGGACTACCCCTCGGCCGGCTGCACCCCTAGGCCAGGACCTGGCAGGACAGACCTTCCTCATACCCCTCCTGCAGACAGAGGCCCCCGTCCCCTTGGAAGTCCTGACCCCTCCCGGGGGACCCAAGCAGGCCCTTCTGAGAACATGGGGTGGCACACCTGGGCCCCTCCTGCCACTGCCCCACTGATGCCCGCCCTGCTCCCTTGGCCTCTGCTGGTCCTGGGGCGCAGGTGCCCAGCAGCCCGCCCAGAGGCTGCGCACCCACCTGAGAGTGTCTGCAGACCCTGTGGCATAGCATGCTGCGCACCCACCTGAGAGTGCTTGGAGACCCAGTGGCGGAGTACGTTCAGCACACGGTTGGTGGCGGCCCTGCGGATCACAAACTCCTTGTCTCCGTTCCTCTGGTCAGGGGGAAACCCTGGTGGCACAGGGCAGAGGGGAGAGAGGGTTTGTGAGGACAAGAAACGAGCCCGGCTCTAGTCCGGATGCAAACCCCAGGCCCGGTGCTGGGGCTGCCCCTGGCCCCGGCCATGGGGGGGCTGTGGGTGGGGGTGAGGGGATGTTGGACGGCCAGCCCGGGTTCCGATGAGCCAGGTGGGGTGCCGTGGCTTCTCATGGTCACAGTCCACAAACACCCACCTCCACCAGGCCTCTGCATTTTCAGAGGCTGCTGGAAGATTCCGGCTGCTCTCCAGACAGGACCCCCTGCCCCCAACCCAGCCTCTGCCCTGGACGTGGGGGGCGGAAGAGGGGGACAGAGGTTGCCAGGGGCAGTGGGCTTTACCAGAAGCATGTCTGCCCACTAGCTGAGGGGATGGGTGGGAGGAAGGGGCCTCCGGGGAGGAGGGTCAGCATGGGCCGGGGCCCGGAGCCGTGGGCGGCCGACACTGCTGGGGGTCGAGATCTGGGGTTGCAGCTGGCGTGGCTGGCTGACCCCGGAGGCCCATGAATTGGGAGCCCCGTCCCCACCCCAAACCTGCGCTGGCTAAGGACATCCTCCTGTACTTCTCCTTGTTTGGGGTCCCCTCGTTGGCTCCGGCGGTTGCTATGGCGAAGGCGGAGGCTGCCGACAGGGCACTGCGACTGTTGTCCAGCTCGCGGCAGGAGGTCATGACGACCCCATTGTTGTAGGAAAAGAGCGGGAACTCTGTGGAGGGGCAGGGACCAGCCTCAGCCTTCCCCGTCCCAGCCCAGGGGTGGTTAGAAAGCCCGGGGCTCCTGCACCCAGGGCCGGCCAGACATGGCCGAGGTTCCCGGTGGCTGTCCTCTGCTTCTGAGGGAAGTCTCCGGCCACCGCTTCCCCCCCCGCACTGCTCCAGGGTCTGTCCACTGGAATGAACGGCTAACCCGTGCAATGTCTGACCTCCATCATTCATACTGACAGGCTCTCTGGCCAGTGGGACAGAGGGAGAGCACACCCAAAGTCCTCGGCCCCTGGCTAGCTGTGTGGCCTTGGGTCAGTCACTGGACCTCTCTGAGTCTGTCATCCCCACATTAGAGGGCTGCTAACACCTACTTCAGGAGGACTGAAGCTAGAGGAGACTGGATGAAGGGAAAGCATTGGAGTACCAGCGCCAAGTAGCCATCAGTCTTCAGTAGGAAGAGTAGCGCCCGACTCCAGAAACCTTCAGCCTCATCCTCTAAGTCTCCGGACAGCAAACACATACATGCCCTCTGAGGCGTAAGGTTCGTTCTAAAAGTGCCAAGCCAAGTCTGGCTCTCCGTGCACCCTGTGCTCACGGGTCAGGAGCCAGGCTGCCTGTGGCGTCTGGGCAGCTTCTGTGTACAGCTGGGTGACCCTGTCCCTCACCGGGTCTCCTCCAGGGCCCGGGGTTCTGGGCAGTTGGGGACCCAGGCTCAGTCTGGATGTGGGAGCAGGGGCTCCAGGAGGGGCCGCTCTGGGAGGGAGGCGTCTCAGAGTCCCCCGGTGTGGGAGGTTCCTAATGAGAGCTTTATGGATCCTCCAGGACCCTTTGGGATGGCGCGTCTGAGACTCAGGTGGGCACCATCACCCTCTTCGCACGGACCCTGTCCCGTATTTGGAAGCTGGGAGTCACCCGGCCACTCTATGAGGCTCTCAGACAACTGAAGGGCCTGGCGTGTGGCAGGAGTTTAGGAGCCACAGTCCCAACCTGGGTCATCCCGCGTGCGCCCTGGAGCCGTGCAGGCTGGTCTGGAGTCAGGGCAGCAGCTTTGCCGGGCTGCAGAGTGGGGTCTCGGCCGGGAGGCAGGAGGAGTTCCTGCACTGGGGACCTCCCGGCAGGGCTGCGCCCACCCGCCTCTCCCAGCCTGACTCTCACGTTCCTTGGGAACCTTCTGGGTTCGGATCCGCGAGCTGCACCTGAGGAATTTTTGCTTTTGAGCGACTTTGGCGTTGTCGGAGACCTGGTCGGGGGCGTCTCGGCGTCGCCGTCGTCACTGTGGTTTGCGTCATCGTCTGACTCCTCCCTCACCGAGACTTCTGAGCCTGGGACCGAGAAGGAAACCATTTACGTTTCTCCAGTCGTCACTGCTTTTAAGTTCAGGTCCTAATTTACTGCAGCAGTGTGGCGTTTACCTGTTGAAGGAAGGTTAGCGGCCGGTTGCCACGGGACCTGGACTCCTAGGACAGACGACGCCACGCATCTCCAAATGCCTTTTCCCATCCAGCTTCCCAAACCTCAGTGGGCACCCCGGGGGTCTTGCTAGAATGCAGACCCTGGCACAGAGGTCTGGGAGGCTGAGAGCCTGCCCTTCAAACTCTTGGGGCTGCCTGCACGGGTACTCCGTGGACGGTGCAGCGACCTTACGGCCTGGCTCCCCCACTTTCACTTGGCGTGTGAGAAGCAGCTTAGCTGGGTGACCACCTGCCATTGGCCCAGCAAGTCCTGCCCTGCACCAGTTGCCCCACGTCACGTCACTATGAAAGCATCCTGGTTTGGGCTGCAAATTACAATCTCCCTAAGCTTGAGAGACCCAACACTTTACACACCCTGGGGAACGCTGATGAATTATATTAAAAGCCCAGCTCTGGCATCATGAGATCTCGGTCAGAAACTCTTAACATCTTTGGGCCTCGGTGTCCCCAAGTGGAAAGGGAGTGGAATGACACTTGACCTTTCTGTGAACCCAAAGGAGGTTCAGGTCTTCCTTACAAAGGGTCCACATGCTGCCTACCACCTGCCCCAGCCTGTGCCCCCACCGGACCCCCACCCACGCAGACAGGTTCAGGGCTCGGTGGGAGGCTGGCAGGAGATGGTTTCTCAGAACTGTCTCGTCTGACTTTACAATGTGCCAGGCCTGGGTTCCCGAGAAGCCTAGGATGTGTGCACCTGCATGCTTGTGAGCACATGTGCTGACCCAGACCCACGCTGGCAGCACCCAGGATGTGTCCTCATCAGAATGAGGACAGAACCGGCCAGCCTTCCGGGCAGCACCTCCCAGAGCAGTCAGGGGCTCCGAGAGGGGGTCCCGGCTGCCCGCGTCTACTCACCCTGCTTGCTGATGGCCGAGGGGTCTTCAGGCTTCTCGGGGGTCGTCTCTCCCTCGTCTGGAATCTTGTTGGCAAAGCCGCCGGACACGTAGAGCTTGCTGGTGTCCAGTGCGGCCTTGCTGAAGGGCGACATGGCCGGGAATGTGGGGGTGTAGCCGTTGGAGGCGCAGCTGAGAGTGGCCAGGTCCAGCGCCTTGCCGCCCGTGATGACGGGGATGTTGAGGGACAGCTTCCGCCGGCGGCCGGGTGACGACGTCTTGGTGATAGACAGGGGTGGTGGAGAGGAGAATTTGCGGGTGGCGCGTGGGGACTTGGGGGGGTCGCCGTACAGAAGCTTGTTGTTCTGGCCACTGGCAAACAAGAGCTCGAGGGACCTGAAGCGAGGGCAGCGGGGAATGTCAGCGCCAGGGAAGCTTGCCTCCTGCCCAGGATGGGGTTTCCCTGTCTCTGGTGAGGACGTGGCAGCCATGGGTACCCCAACACAGGCTGACCCCCTGAGCAGGCCTGTCTGAGGGAGGCCAGCATGCAGGGCACGTGCGAGGGGATGGCCTGCGGCCAGGCACCTGCCAGCACAGGTGTCCTGCTCCGAGGGCTTGGGCAGGGGCCGGGGGCTCTCATGGCACTGCAGACGCTGAGGTGCTAAGGGCCCTCCTGACCGGCAGCCTTCTGGTGAGCCTCCCTCCTGCCTACACCGGGGCCGGCGTCCCCTCCCGCGCTGACCTCCAGCCCGTGCAGGTGCTGGGGGCGCTCACCCTGGGAAGCAGCAGCTAGAGGCATGACCACTTCCTCTGAGGCCTCCCCTCTCTGCACCCAGAGTCCTGGTACCCCACCGGGGCACCTGGCCTGCCTCAGGCACAGCTGGGGGCAGGAAGCTGACAGTGGGGTTTCCCAGCAATGCTGGCCACGTCCCCCACCGCAGCACAGGGCCGGGCTGGAACAGGTGACAGGACAAACTGCTGCTCGTGCGCACGGCACGTGCCTGCGTGGGTCCTGCTTCACCGTCGCCCTGGGAGGCTCCTTAGCTCATCACAGGCAGGAAACAGGCTCTGAGAAGGTACGGGCAGGGCCGGGTGCTGGGTCGGAACCTGCCTCTTCCCACCGCGGGGCTCTGCCCCCTGGTCCTGGGAACAACCTTGGCTGGTTTCAGGTGTGAACCCATCCGGGACAGGCTGACTGGGGTGGTTTTCTGGCTCTGCCGGGGCCCTTGGGAAGCCGCACGAGGCTCGGGGATCCAGGGCAGTGTGAGACCCTCCTGCCCCGAAGAGGCCCGAGCAGGTGCCCAGCGAGTGTTGGTGGGCAGGCTGGGGGCTGGCAGGCGCAGTGTCACCCCCAGTGGACCCGCTCTGGCAGCAAAGGCGGGCTGGGAGGAGGGGTGTTTGGGGCCCCCCGGCCCCTCCTCACATCTTGGGCTTGCATTTGGGACCAGCGTGGCCTCCAGTGGCCCTGGGGAGCTGGTGTAATCCAGGAGCTCACCCCACCCACTCCTCAAGCTGAGGCTCTGGCCCCACGCCCTGCAGGGGTGGGGTGCGGGGCAGAGCTCAGAGGCCCTGAGGCTCAGGACGGGTGGCCAGAACAGCGCCAGGCAGGAAAGGAAAGGGCTGCGGCCCCTCCATTTCCCGGCGGATCCCTCCCGGAGCCGTGTCCTGTCCTGCTTTGCCCCCTGCTGGCAGCCCGGGGCAGGCCCTTCAGGCTCTGCTGGTCCAGGATTGCTAACTACTGTCTGCACCTCAAACCCGGCTGCAGGCAGGCAGGTGCTGGGCTTGGTGCCCCCGTTGCTGGGAACCGCTTGGCGAGGTGGGATAACGGTTTCCGCTCGGCTACGATTCTGGGTGCCTGGCTGTTGGACTGGGATTCACCATCAGTAAGCCCTGTGAACTTTGCAGTTCTGGCCCCGGGCTGGCTCTCAGGCCTTGGCAGTCCAATACTGGCCCTGCCATGTGGCGGCCCTGCCAGAATTCTCCCTGGTGGGACCCAGGGCAGCTCCTCAATGCGTGGCCAGAGCTGGGGAAGGGCAACTGGACACCAGCTGGGGCAGACCAGTGAGGAGGCCCGAGGGACCGAAAGCAGATGACTTCCACCCAGCCTGTCTCTCAGACGGGCTGGCTGCGGGCACTCCATGAGCCCGGCCCTGGGTTCAGGTCCCTGCTCAGCCACAGACCTCCTGGCCTCTCTGGGTCCCAGCTGGCCAAGGGGCGGGCCTGAGCTGGCTGACAGAGACAGCAAGGCGGCCTTGGAGTCAAGGCCAAGGTGGCCAAGCTGCCCCAAGTGTGCCAAACGGGGGGCTCCCTCGCCTCTTGGGAGTGGTGTGGGGTTCAAGCAGAGCCCCCCTCTGTCTGTGCCCCTCCTTCCCTTTCTTCCTCTCCACCTTGTTCCTTAAATGGTGAAGGCGGGAAGCACTGTCCTTGGGAGAGGGGTGGGCTCTGCCTCAAGGAGGGGTGCTGAGTGCACACGTGCCCCCAAGCTCCACCCCAGGGGTGCGTGGGCGGAAGTGGAGCCCGTTGGGACTGAGCAGTAGCCCCAGGCAGGCAAGGCCTCCCCACCTCTACGCAGAGGACAGGCCTGGCTGGGGGGGGGGCCCACGGCCCCCTGCTCAGGTCACAGCCACCCACCCGCGCCTGGCCGGGCTGGGGTGAGCTGGTGGGAGGAGCCCACCTGGCGGGGATGGCGCTGATGGGCTTTCTGTAGATGGCGATGAGCTTGTCTAGGACGACCACAGCCGTGGTGAAGACGCGGTAGGAGTGCAGGAAGGTGTTGAGGAAGTCGATGCTCAGGAAGCGCAGGTCGGTCAGCCTCTCCAGCAGCCGCCCCACGCTGGCGTACCGGATCTGCAGCACTTTGCAGGAGTTCATGGTCTTGCTGAAACGGATGTCCACGTCATCACAATACAAGGAGGTGTCGGACCTGGGGGGGGGACCAGGACAACCGGTCTCAAGGTGTCTGAGCCCGTGGCTGTCTCCCTGACCAGGTGGCGGGCACACAGAGGGCCAGCCCACCACTGCCTCCCCGGCGCTCTGATGGCCGAGGGCAGACAGACGGCTGAAGGACTGGCTGGCTTATTCTGGGAGCAAGGAAGGCTTTGGAAGGATGACCTTGAGGGAGAATGGGCTGCAATTTCCATCCTAAAAACTTGACATTAAAAAATTCCAAGAAACACTGGATAAAATAAAACAAACTTAAGAACACCATGTTGCCAGATTCATAAGATATAAAGCAAATATGTTCACAAAGCATGGGCACAAATGTTCACAGCAGCATTATTTATAATCACCCCAAAACGGAAACAACTCAGACACCCATCACATGATAAAAGGCTAAAAACGTAAGGTCTGTGCCCTCAGCGGAGCACCAGCCAGCTAGGAGAAGGAATGAAGCACTGATGTGTATCGTAACACGGAAGTATCTTGAGATCATGCCAAGAGGAAGCAGCCAGAAACAGAAGCCCACAGGCTGTGTGATGTCACTGTCCTGAACAGCCCACCCAGAGGCACAGAGGCAGGTGCCAGGGGGCGGGGGTGGGGGAACTGGAACTGATGCTAATATGCACAGGGTATCTTTTTGGAGGGATGGAAACATTCTGCAACTAGAAAGTGGTGATACGATAAGGCGAATATACCAAAATCCACTGAATCGCACACTTTCAAATGGTGTTTCTAGTATATGAATTGTGCCTCAATAAAAAAATAAGTAGGGGTGAAAAAGATAGGAGGGAAATGCCCAGGGGCCAAAAATAAAGAGAAATTTGGAAATCGGCTGAAGCTTTAGCCACCTTTAGGGTGTCTGCTGCTCTTGGACACCAAGTGCCTTGGGTTTTGGGAGGAGAGTAACCACGGCTGTGGGAGGGGGAGTGAGACCCTTGGAGGGCTGCACCCCCAGCGACAGGTGGCCAAGGCCAAGGGCCATCCAACCACCAGGAAAGGGAGACTGTGGTGTCCTGTGTTAGCCCAGGCCCTCGGGGTGGGAAGGTAGGAGCACAAAACTCCCTGGAGAAAGTGTTATTTGCCCTCCAGTTTTTGAACAGAAGTCTGTAACTACAGTTGTGGTCTGGGAACCCCAAACAAGGAGCATAAAAAAGTCACAGGCTATAATTCTCAGGACACCTGGGGGACACAGATGCAAAGCCTTCCCGGAGGGGCACCTTGCAGCCAGGCTCTACAGGATATTTGCAGATAAATTCCTACAGAAAATGAGCTCACAATTCAAAATTAAAAGACAGGTGAGGAATTAGGTCACCACGAGCAAGGGTCAGCAGATACAACAATCGCTGAGTCAGACCCCTGAGAGTCTACTGTTTTCCAAGTGTGAAAATTCTGTTTCTTGTTATTAGTCATCTCTCCGCAAGCCACTTGCTGACGGCCCTCCTGCCTTAGTTCCCAAGAGGGTGAGCTCACTTGGCCATGCTATCCAGCCCCTGTGCAAGGCAGGGTGGACTTCTTAGCAGCTTAGTTCTCTTCAACCTTTTTAGGGTTTTCAGGGGCCCTGGACCTCACCTGGGCTGTTCAGTAAAGCATTAGGGTCAGTCTTTAGCCAGCAGGACAGCCGGACTTCAGGTATCTGACTAAAAGTGAAACCCCTGGGGTTGGGCAGGTGTCCTTTTCAAATCCTTCACCCCAAGCCAAGGTGATTTCTGCATGGGGTGGGAAACTGCCCCACACCAGAGTGATCCCTCTTTCTGGGACCTTCCAAGTTGGGTCCCATTCTTCACAGGCTGCTGAGATGTGAGGACAGGTGTTGGGCGCAGTTGGACATGGGCTGCGCTGGGGTTGACCTTCCACGGGTCTGTCTCGCAGCCGTGCGTGAGCCTGAGGCCTGCGGTGAGCGGGGGACAGTGGGACTAAGGGCTGGTACACCACACGGCCCCCTCCGGATGTCAAAGCACGGGAGGTGGGCTTCCAGTGGGATTCAAACGTGGTCTCCCGAGCAGCTGTGGTTTTTCATTTTCTGGACTGTGAGTCTTTACAGTTGGGTTTTCCTCTGCGTTCTGCCTGCTGGGAAGCTTGGACTGGAGTCTCGTGCTCACTCTGAGCACGCGCACAGTGAGGGGGCAGCCTTATCTGGGCCTCTCCTGTATTTCCTTCCTAATTTTTCATTTTCCCTCAATCCTCATACATGATGAGTATATTTTATCTAGTTGTTTTATATGCGTTTAGTAGCCTGCCTTAAATCTCCTGTGTGTTCTGGGGTATAGGATTAGAATAGGTTCTCACTCAAACCCATCCAGTCTGATGGGCAACATGGGTCCCACGCGTGCTACCAGTGTTCCCACAGGTGTGCAAAGTTCACGGGCTTCACTGAGGTGGACTAAGTGAATTCCCTCACACGGGTCCCCCGAGACTTTGCAACTGCTGAGACAAGTCCTGGCTCTGGAACAGGAAGTCAAATCCAGGAGGCGGGATGTATTAGCATCTCCCACTTACAAGCGACAGACCCAAGCTCAGAGACGTTAAGTGGCTCGTCCAGTCATCACAGAGCTGGCGCTGGGGGTGGGGCTGTGGCCTCGGGCTCAGACTCCTCCTGTGGCTGTTCACCAGTGGGGTCATGGAGGGGGCTTCAGAGGCCTGGCGTGCACGGAACCACCTAGGGTAGGTAGCTCCCCTCTGGCACACGGCAGGGTCACCAAAGGCTTGCTTTGACACGCTGTCCTCACTATGGTGACTGGTGGGGAGCGTCACACACCTGGCCAAAGAGCACGCCCCCAAGTCGCCGAGGCCTCAGTTACCCAGATGTCGCCCCAGAGAGCGGCAGCATGGCCAGCAGGCAGCGGGTCCTGTGTGCCGGGCGGGCATCTGCAGGCTTGGGATTCAGAGGTTCAGACGGAGGTCCGAGAGCAGATGGCCACCTGGGCGGGAGGAGTGGGGGCAGGAGAGCTGCCCGTGCTGCCGAGGGCCCCGGGAGCTGTGTCCGTCCCGCCCAGAGCCAGACCCCCCGTCCCCGGGGCTGCTCAAACACAGGGGTCCTGGAGCCCACGTTCTCCAAGACTTTCATTTCATAATTAGGAAAAGAAAAATAGTTATTAAAAAAGGAGTGCATAGGTTTCATTCCTCATGTTTTCAACAGCCTAATAAAAAAATCCTTATTTTAAAAACAAGCAGCAACAGAAACCTAGAGCCACCATCCAAATACTTGTCAACCCCAGACACACGAGCGAACTGACACCCTGGACACCCAGCAAGGAGCACCAGCGACCCCGGGCCACTGTGGCCGGGCCCAGTGCCCCTGCTGTCTCGGGGGGCTGCTGCTCTGCGAGGCGGCGCCCAAGGTGGGCAGTGGGCACTCACTTAATCATCTGGGGCACGGTGACCTTGGAGTTCTCCTCAAATGCGTTCATCATGAGCCCATTGCACCGGATGTTGTCCACACACTGGAAACAGAGAGGGGACCCCAGGGTCAGCCTCGTCTCCACCCCGGGACCCAGGCCAGCAGAAGCTCTGCGTCCTGACAGGTCCTCGGGGTCAAGGGCAAGGTCAGTGCGGGCATCCCTCAGACTTGGGTCGGAAGTAAAGTCCCAGATCAGTGACTCGGGGGTTTGCTTGGCCTCCTGAACCTCAGTTTGCTTGTCTTCAAATGGAGATAATGACTCGTTTATTTCACTGCGTTGTCTGCCAAACAGAAACCTCTGGCCCTGGGCACCCTGTTGCTGACCTCTGAGGTCAAGTGTCAGGGCAGGCTCAGACCCAGAGTGGCCTGGGTCTCGCTCCCAGGAGGCTGGCCGGCAGCCCTCCACGCCCTGCGCCCCGTCCTCTGCACACCATGGTGCCCGTACTGGTGCCGTGGACCGTCTTCCCCATTGAAACTCCCGCCCAGGGGAAGGCAGGGCTGCCGGCACAAGGGGAACAGAACACCGAACCTTCCCTCAGCCTACAAAAATACAATCCAAACTTCGCTTTGAATCAAAAGTACCCACCCGAACAGAAAGACAGGTCACTGCCCCCCCACCCAGACAGAAAGACACGTCACTGCCCCCCCCACCCAAGCCTGCACACTTCTGCCCAGAAAGGGTTTCTTCTTGGTGCGGTGCTAGGGGCCTCTGTGGGCGCTCGTCCCAGAATATCCTGGTTTTGAGGATGTGTGTGGGGGTCAGTCACTCAGACCTGCAGAGAGAGGCTGGCGCGGTGGGTGGTGGGAACCCTGGTCCCGTGTCCTGGTCCAGGCCTGGTCCCAGCCAACCCATGGTTGCAAGCCCCCCACCCCCACCCCAGCTTCTCCTGCCCGTCACTCTCAGACCCTCTTTAACTCCGGATCTATCAGCAGCCCCTAATGCAGAGCCCCTGGCCACAGCCTGGAGCCTCCTGGAGGCATCCAAGGGCCTGGGGAAGGGGCTGAGGGCCCCTGACACCTGCTGGCATCCGCAGGGCAGAGCCCAGTGAACAGCCCTGAGCCAATGGGGACACGAGAGGGGTTTTCAGCTTTGTTTTCTCTGGGCACACTGGTGTTTTGAGGACACATAGTAAGGCACCTTCTGCCCATCAGCCCTGCCCTCCCTGCTCTTCTAGGGCGGCACGGTGGGCAGGTAGGTTAAAGGGAGGGATTGCGTGCAGTCAGGCAGCCCAGAGAGGGGCATAAAAAGAGGGCTGGGGTGGGGGAAGCACCCGTAAGTGCAGTGCAGACTCTGGCCCCCATGGGGGTGCTCGCTGGCCCTGGGAGAGGCCTGTCCCGAAGCCTGGAGCTGCTGACAGCCTCCTGCTCAGATGTCTGCCCTGGCCGCACAGGTGCCCAGCCCTGTGGGCCTTGGGAAGTCTGTGTTTTCTGCTACACTCCCAGTGGGGTGACCAGCCCTGTGCAAAGTCGGAGGCTGGGCCCCCTCTGCACAGCTGGCGCTGGGCCTTGTTGACGTTTGTGCTCCTGGTCCTAGGTCAGCCATGCCTGCCTGGGTAGCAGTGTGCAGACTCTGCAGGCACACTGACGGCCTGGGGCAAGTGCTGAAACACTGGTTCGGGCCCCACAGAGATGGGCAGGTTGTGTGCCACAGGGGGCCGGGGTAGCTTGGGACCCCAGCGTTTTAAAACATCACTGCAGCAGGTGATCCACATGCAAGGGGTCCCTGGCCACTGGGCTGGTGCCCTGGGGACTCTGCCTTGGGTGGGCTGTCACTCAGGTACTTGTCTTCACATCAGAACCCCGCAGCTGTCCCCACGCCCACAGCCAGCTCAGGCGCAAAGGGCTGCGTGGAGCTGCTCACCTGGCTGATGTCGCTGGTCCATGCCGCCTTCTCTTGCCTGGACGAGGCCACAAGGATTACAGTGAAGGGTGGGGAATCCTTCGGCTCCACTCCGATCTTAAAGTCCAAGCGGTCTGTGTCTTGGCTGGACCCTTTGGCTTCCAGTAGCAAAACAGGGAGTTGGCAGGATGAGGGCGGGCCCTTCTGAGTTGGAAAACCTTTTGACGACACCTTGCCTCACCCACGGGGGAGGCACTGCACTGGTATGGCACCAGGCCGCTTGCCCGTTTCTCCCTAAAGTGTGGAATCCCTACACAGAGGTGGTGTCCCCAGGGTCATGGGACCGGCTTTCTGCCCTCCTCACGCCCAGTGAGGACGCCAAGACCCCAGCAGGGCAGCAGCTGAGCCAGGATGGGAACCGGCCACCCAGCGGGCCAGCCCCTCCTGCTATCCCTGGTGACACCGGGCCACCGGAACGTCACCCTGGAGACGGGCACAGACCCAGCTGGACAGCTGGCTCAGTTCACAGCCCCCAAAGCCGAAGCAAATACTAGATATTTCTATTACTGTTCTTGGCCTGAGAAGTTCCTTGAACTCTTGGAAACTGTTTACTTGGAAAGACTAGGACCAGTTTTGGGATGCGTCTCAACGTCCCCACAGGAACGGGGCACCCCAAGCAGGGCAGGGCGGTGTGGGGGGTCGGCGCGGCTCGCCGGCTGTGTGACCCTGGGTGGCACCCCCCGCTCTGGGCTGCAGACACCGCCTGGGCAAGCAGTGGGGGGTGGGATGTCTCTGAGCCCCCACCCCTCCCAGTCCTGACCCCGAGGACTTGTAATTCCTTGCTGGGCACAGGAGAGCCATTCCGTGTGACTCGGGATGGGGTGATGCTGGCCTGAGAGGCAGGGTGTCTGTGTGTTTAGTGTGGGGCGTCTGTGGCCTCTGCCTCCCCAGCCATGTAAGGAAAAGGGCTTTGGGGCTGACAATCCTGCTCACGTCCCGGCTTTCCCACAGAGCAGCTGAGGCTGTGAAGGGAGGCCGCAAGGGGGCATCTGCGTGGGGGTGTGTGCGCGGACGGGTCCCCAGCCCCCAGCAACCCCTCCTGCCCCCGCTGTGCCGGACTGGACCTGCGGTTCAGACGCAGCCCTGCCCCGAGGAGCCCCATCCAGGCTAGGGCACACCCCCAGGGGAGGGCATGAGAGCTGGGCTGGGGGCCAGTAAACAAGGGAGACAAGGACCAGTCTGGCACAACCAGGGGCACCTGTGGCCCTGCAGCCCGACCTACAGTGCTGACCCCATGCCCCAGTCCTGATGCCTGGGGAGCCGCCCCCCAAGAGCACCAAGGCCGCCCCCCATCTACCCCCCGCGGCTGGTCGAGGCCCCACTCCCACGCCTTTTCCCCAGTCTTGCCTTCCCTCCCGCCACTCCAACCACCTGCAGGGGACAGCTCCCCACACTCCCTCTGCTGGTGGCCCATGTGTCCCCACACATCCATTCTTCTCTACTGGAGGTCAGAGATGGGCCCTTGCTGCTTGGGTATGTAAACGAGGGGTGCTCATTTGGGGGATGCTGTGACCCCCAAACCTAATGGTGCCACAAGTTCAGAGACCTAGGCAGCTTAGAAGGAGGAAGGCAGAGTGAGGCTAATACCTGCTGGGCCAGGGGCTCCTTCTCCAAAGACCCAGGCCCGGCCTCCCCCGGTCCAGGAGAGCAGCCACTGCCCTCAGCACCCCCACCTCCTCCCAACAAAAGCCATGCCTGGGCCCGACCTTTTGGGGGGTGTGCATGTGCACCCGTGTGTTTACCTGTGTGTGTGCACCTGTGTTCTCTGTGTGGGCACCCATGTGAGCACCTGTGTGAGCACACACGCACCCACGCCATTTCCACCTACCTTCCTCTTCTGTGCTTTCAGGGTCCTCCAGCAAGGTGCAGTCAATGAGCGAGATTACTCCGTTCTGGAAAAAGCAGGGGCAGGCCTGCCATTTTAGGAGTCCCAGAGCATCAGCACGGGACAGGGTTTAGAGGGAACATCCACGTATACAAGCACATAGGTGCACGTTATAGTCCAGGTGGGCATATGGCTTTTAAGTTGAAGGACTTAATCTCCCTGCAAGAAGCCCAGCGAAGTGGATCACATGGAATTGTCTCAGAGAAGCCTTCCCCCAGTGAGGGTCAAGCTTGGGCGGGGATGGAGGGGCGGGAGCCTGGTCTGCCTGGCCCCTTCATGCCCCTGCAACAGCTCTGAGGTATTGCCTCCCAGCCACGAACCTGCAGAAGTTTGAAACCCCCTATTCTAGGCCAAAGCCCTCATGTCACCAGGAGGAAAAGGACCAATCTCACAGACATGTCCCAGGTATTGTCATCCTGGTCTTACAGATGAAGAAGTGAAATCTGAGAGTTACATGTCTCACCCACGGTCACTGGACAGGTGGGGACCTGAGCCCAGCCCAAGGCCAGTTACTGGCCTTCATTATTAGGAATATCTGGAAAAATGCCTTCTCCTGGGGCATGAGAGCATCTCTGGGGTGTGAGATCCCTTGATGTTGCAATGACAAACAAGATCGGCCCCAGCTGGGGTGCTTGTGGGACACGTCCACAAATTCTTGACGCCCCTCCCTTCAAACGGTAAAGCCCGCTTCCCTGCCTCCTGCGTGCGGGCTGACTTAGGGACTCACTTCTCACTGGAAGAGTAAGGCAGAAGCAATGGTGTGGGCCTCTGGGGGCAGTGGCCCCTGTTTCTCTAGTCTCTCAGATCACTTGCTCTGGGGGAAGCCGACTGCCACATGAGGCGAGGGCTACGGGGGAGGAACGGAGGCCTCCAGCCGACAGCCGAGTGAGGGAGGACCCGGTGGTCCTAGCTGCTGCGGGGGAGCAGCCGGGGAGACACACTGCCTGCACCTCCTGAGATCCCGACCACGTCCAGCAGTGAAGTCACCCCGACTTTCTGACCCACAGAAACAATGAGACATTAAGTGCTTGTTTTAAGTGGCCACTCACTACATAGCAACAGGTAAGAAATACAGTAACAGACAGTGACAGAGACCTGGCCCGGCAGCTAGTCTGTCCATGAAAATGTCTGAAGGGCAGGATGCTGCCCGGGAGGCAGAGCAGGGCTGGGGGGAGCGTCAGAGGCCCCCAGTCCTGGGTTCTCCCTGCACTTGCTCTTCGGTGGCCTCGCCAGGCCTTAACTTGCCTGGTGACGTCACTGCGCTCAACCATCGGGGAGCTCTGTCAGCTCTAACATTTTCCCCCTGTATGCCAAAAACATTCTTGGGGTCACTTTAAATCTTGTGCATTTGTAGCGTTCTGCTTTCAGAAGGGACTTGGGCATTCAATGTCCAGCTGTGCTTCAGGAGAAGCAGTTGGGTTTTGGCTTATGGTTTAAGAGCGGAGACTCTGGAACCAGGCTCCGTGTTCAGATCCTCGCTTTACCACTTGCTGGCTTCTAGAAGAACCAGTTTCCTTAACGTATAAAGTGGGTTGTTCCAGGAGTCAGACATGAAGCGTTTGGGAAGTGATCTTGTGCAAGGGCTGCTACTATTACCAGGACAAGGCCGTTATTGTATGACCAGGAGCAGCAGTGACTGTGTCCCACTGAACACCCCCGGGGACCAGGCAGGGGCCATGCGCTCAGCGCCTGCTCGCTCACCTAACCCTCACTGCACTGCCCGAATGGCACCACCGTTTGCAGGTAAGTCGCCGGCGGCTCGGCCAGGGGGCAGTGCTAGAATCCGAGCTGCGCCCCGATGCTGCGCCCTCCCCAGTATCCTCAGAGACATTAAAAATGCAAACAAACAGCCCCCCAAACCAAAGTGAGAGCCTAAGCATAAAGGTGCCCTTCAGACCAGGAAACCGCCCTCTGGTCTCCACTCTGACCTGTGGGGGTAGAGAGCGTTGCATAGGCCGCTCCAGACCTAATAAATAATGAAAGTTTCTTTGGTACGTAACGTGGTTGAAACTGGAGTCATCAGTGCCGGTCAGTTAATTTATCCTTGTGCTGCCGACCAATCGCCAGCGTGCTGACATAAGCAGCGCATCCCCCAGAGCTGTGCTTGATCTTCGAGCTCTGCAGGAGGCTCCGGGCCAGGCACGGGGGGCCCTGGGGCTCTGGCTCAATGAAGGGCTCCTTCCGGGTGGATCTGAAGCCTGCCAAGGCAGGACTCCACGGGGATGGACCCGTGCTGGGGTGCCAGCGCTCCACGCTCCACGGAGCAGAGGTGGCCGCCTTCAGCTGGGCAGCACCTCGCCTGAGGGCAGCTGTCCGTCCCTATTTGCTGATGAGGAGTGAGGTGTAGAGGTGTGGGGGCTTTTCCACCCCCTCTAAACCTCAGGGCGGCAGCCACGTAGTGTGCCAGGTGGGGAGCGTGCATTCTGCCCGGGGGTCAGCCTCTGTAGCGGGCATCTGAGTGGACCCTGGAGGGCGTCTTCAGGGGAAGAAAGGCCACACCGCAGAGCAGACAGCAGGAGCGGAGGCCCCAGGGTCTGCGAAGGGGCGGGAGATGGTGTGCACTCCCTTCGCTTTAGGGGCGGCTGGTTAGCTGAGTGTGGGTCTTAGGGAGGGCTGGGCCGTGGGAGCCCTTGGGGCCCGAGAGGCCCTGGGAGGGCTGTCTCATCTCTCTTTGGGTCCAGATGAGACGCTGGCTCTGCGTCCTGCCCTCAGCCACCCTGCCCTGCCCCTCCCCAGGCCTGCGGGGCTTCCGGGGACCTGGCACCGGCTGCGGGCGCCACCTCCTCGCTCACCTTCCCACTTCCAGTAGATTCTCCAGTAGAAACCCAGACAGTGGCCGGGCTGCTCCCTCCAGCCAGTCAGGAGTCAGCCAGGGCGTGGGGCACCCTGCACAGCCCCAGGCCCATGGCCGGGCCAGCTGGGCCCGTGGTGCCCCTGGACCGCCCGGCAGCCCCGCCCTGGGCCCTCACCTTGGTCAGGTGAAGCTTCCCGCCAGAGCCCCTGGTGCAGATGATCAGGTGCTTGGAGAAGAGGAAACACTGCCGCTCCCCTTCCTTCTTCAGGGACAGGGACCCCAGGCGGCCCCTGGTGATCTTGCCCTTTTCGGACATGGGCACCTGGATGAGGGAACCTACGGGTGGAGGAGGGAGACTGTGGGTCCCACTCCCAGAACGGCCCCCACCTCTGACCCGGCTCAGTGGGAACGTGGGACAGTGGGACGGACAGGCCCTCCCTCCAGCTGGACAGTGGGGTGCAGGGGTGACCAGGGAAGCTGCATGCAGGACCCCTCAGCTCCCCGGCTGGGCTGGGGCCGAGGCAGGCAGAGGAAGCGAGAAGGGCACAGCCCCTGTGCTGCGAATGCAGGGCGGGTGGGTCTGCAGGGGGCCGGAGGCTGAACGGGGAGGACTGACAAGCTGCCAGCCCCTCTGCCCTGGCAGCCACGGCAGGCATCACCAGTCAGTCGCTGCACACCTTGCTGCCGAGCCCAGATAAAGCCCCCGAACCTCAGCACAGTGTGCCGGGGAGCCGCCACGGGGCACGCTGGGGCTGCATGACCCCAGTTCCTGTCCCTCCACTGGTTCCCCACCCCCAACAGCTGCTCTGCACGCCTCCCTTCCGCATGTCCTTTACAGCCCACTGTCCTCGGGGTTGGGGCATTCTCGGTCCCGGCTCGCCCGGCATGTGTCCTCTCTTGCCGTTGCCCCCTTCTCTGCCCTAAACCTAGTTCTTAGGGTCAGGTGCCTCGGCTCCCTGAAGGCTGCTCAGCCTGGAAAGCCCCTCCTTCCCCCATCTACCCGTGAACTCCTATTCTCCAAGACGATTCTAGAGCGCCTGCTCAGGAAGCCCTCCATGGTCTCAGGTCCAGCCCAGGAGGGGAGGGGCTGCCTTGGCGTGGAGCCATGGAGCAGATTCCTGGCCTGTGGGGACACCGTGCACCCCAGCGCAGGGCATCCTTGGACCCTTCCAGCTTGGGCCCAGTGCGGCTCAGGTGGGGCAGGTGCAGGGCGGGCCCGGGCAAGGGCGCAGGGACCACATGCAGGGCTCAGAATAAGACTCCAGGCTGGACGCCCTTTCAAAGGCGGCTGCACAGGCCCAAGGGTGAGCACCTTCTCATCTGGCCAGAGGAGCCAGGACTACAGACGGAACTCAGGGTGCCCTCTGAGGAGGGGGTCACCTCTGGGGCATGCAAGTAGAAGCTGACCTCCCCACAGTGTGGGCTCTGAGGTGACCTCCCGAGCCGGGCAGCCTTAACACCTCCAAGGGAGACACCCCCAGACAGAGCCCCTCCCCGCCCCCACCGCTGTGGCTCAAACATGGCTCCCACGGAAAGCTGGGCTGAAGGGTGGGAAACCTGTCTGCAAGAACCCTGGTGATGGGTGATCGCGGCGCTGTGGTGGACGATGAGCGAAGGCAGGAGGGACCGGGCCACACCCACTGCCTCTTGGCCAGGTGGGGGACATGCTGTGACTCCCTTGGCCAACTGGTATCTATCATCCTCCTCCACCCGCTACCCTCTCCCCAGAAAGGGCCCGTTGGCATTCACTGTGACGCCATTAGACTAGGCAAGGCCACCTGGGAAGAACTGTTTACACCTGGAGGGAAGGAAACTGAACCCAGTCTTCTATGCATCTGTGTGCAGGCACCCACGGCATGTGCTGTCACACCCCCGGCAGCCCGGGAACGTGCCGCTGGCAGGTTTCGGCACACAGCAGCCAGGCCGGCCGGCGGGGCCCACCTGGGGGGCAGGTGCAGAGGCCGTACCCGTACCTTGTCTCACGAAGGTCTGGCTGGTGTCGAGGAGGATCTCACAGCCTTCGATGATCATGCGCTCGATGGCCAGGTTCTTCCGGATGTTCTCTGTCTCGCTTACCTCGTCGTGCATTATCCTGGGGACAGGGAGGCCAGAGGGGGGCTGCCCCACTGCTCAGGGAGGCCAGGCCGGGCCTCTGGCCAGACCTGGGGAGGAAGCCCGGCACCCGAGCCTCAGGAGGGGAGCATGAGATTACTGAGCACTGCTGTGTGCTGGGCACTTTACAGGCATGATTCTGGGTTATTCTGACAGCCCCAGGAAGCTGTGTTCTTACTTCAGAGAGAAGGAAAAGGGAGTTCAGTGGAGGAAGCGGGGGGTCTGATTTGAAGTCCGAAGCACATGGAATGGAGGCGGCAGAGCCGTGTGATGGGGGTGCAGGGGCCATCCTTTGCTCATTTCTCTGCCCCTGTCCCACTATGGGCCTTATTTCCACCCCAGAAAAGCCAAGGTCATGTCTGCCTTAGGTCTGTGCTCACTGCCCCCCACCCCGTGGCTGTTTCCTGTGTTTGGGGTCTCGAATGCCTGGCCATCCAGCTGCTCAGGGGGAGACTGACTCCAGGTACTTCCCCAGCTCCACTGCCTGGGAGGGAGCTGGACAGCCTGCCCCCCAGTCTGAGGCTGGACACCCCCATCGTCCAGGCCGGGCTGCTGCAACACCCTCCTCTCCAGGCAGTGGCGCTGTTTACCTGCTTTAACATGGGCCTTGAGGTGTGGGTCGCCTGCTTTGCTCCTGGTTTTCCCAGGGACCTTGGGAAGCAGTGATTTCAGGGGGCTCTGGAAATAGACCCCACTCACTCCAGCAAAGCACAAAGCCAGCATTTGTCGCTGATGCCCAAGCCCGGGAGGACTGGCTAATAGGTGCGCTCACCAAGTTCTCCCACAGATGGGACCCCGTGCAAACCCACAGCTCCACGGCCCAGCGGGTGTGCATGGTGGGGCCCGCATGATGCCAATCAATGCGCCCAGCCCTCGGCCTCCATTTCCCATCTGCGGGATGTCGGGGTGAGGAGGGAAGGTAAGAATTCCACATGCCAGCCTCACGCCAGGCATATGCCAGGCACCTGACTGCAGGGCGGTGCTCACACTGCTATCATCACTGGTGTACGCATGTTATTGCAAAGGAAAGCCGAACGATCAGTCATTCCCTTGATCACCAGATGGGCACCAGGGGCTCTCTTCCCGAGGAGCCTGGGTCCCCCTGCCCCCAGCATGCTCTTCTCAGAAGCCAGGCCCTGGCCATCTTCCAGGAGGGACATCAGACAGGGACACCCTTCAGGGCATGTGCTAGATGCCTGCAGAGGGACTTTGGAAGCAGCCAAAGGTGACCACAGCCATTTCTCTTGATGGGGGTGAGAGTTCTTCTGTATAAAAATGAGGTGTTTCCAACGTGGTTGTGCTGTTATGAACTGTGGGGCTCAGTAAGGCCACCCAAGGCTGGGGTCTGTGTGGGGCCGTGGAGCGCCCAGAGCGGCTCGGCCCTGGGCCAGCGGCAGGAGCTCCAGACCCGTGAGCATTCACCATCTGGGCGGTGGGGGGTGGGCCCCGCAGCCCCGGCCTGCCCCCCGTGCGGGGCGCCCGGCAGTGGGCTCACCTGGACAGCTCCTCTAGCTTGGACTTGGCATAGTCCAGGCTGTGGCGCTCCACGTGCTCGTGTGGCGTGTGGGCCAGCAGCTCGTGCAGCGTCAGGATATACCTGGGAATCTGTGGCCGTAAAGGCAGGGGAGGGGCAGAGGCAGGGATGGAGACAGAGGGTTGGGGTGGGGAGAGAGATCAGTGCTGAGCAAGACAGAGGAGGAGAGCAGGCTGAAGGTGGGGAAGGAGGCAGAGGGTGGTTCTGTCAGTGCCCGGGAGCCCCGGGGCAGGGCCCAGAGGGGACACTGCACTTCTGACCTGGCGACTCTTCCAGGGTCTTGCCTGGGATGAGAGCGCAGAGCTAGAGGCCCGCCCAACAAGAGGAGGGCGCGGGGCGGCTCAGGCTGGGGGGACGGGGGCCCCCGCATTCCCACACTGCCTGCTCACAGCTGGGGGCTGGTCCTGACCGGGGCTGGCTTCCCCCCCACCCCGGGCCGGTGTGCATCCCCGGGGTGGGTGGACGGGCAGCACCTGGAACATGGGGTAGGTGAGGAAGGTCTCCAGCGTCCTCTCCTCGCAGTCCGGCTTGGCCTCATAGTGCTTCAGCAGCTTGTCAAAGTCGCGGTTCTGTTTGCAGTGGGCCAGGATCTGCAGGCTGTACTGGTGGTTGCGCACGAACTCCTGGTAGATGTTGAGCATGGGCAGCAGGATGTCGAACAGGTCGGCTGGAAGGAGGGCGGCAGGCTCAGCCACCCCAGCCCCACCTGCAGACCCCGCACTGGGGACTGCCGGCACCACGGCCCCATCCAGGCACTGGGCCGTCAGAACCAGTTTCAGAGACAGGCGCTGTGCAGTCTGACACCGTGAGTCGGAGGCTGAGACAGGATGTGGTGGGTGGGTGCCGTGGCCCCCGACCCCTGCAGGACCAGGCCCTCCTTCCCAGCTGCTGGGATTGTGGCCGACGCAGCAACTCTCAGTGGAAGGAAGCGGCCTTGCAGGAGGGCTACCCCACCCAGTGCGGGTCTAAGTGGGGAGTGGGGGCTGGCCGCCGCCTCAGCATGGACACCTCTGAAGGGCCACCCCAGCTCCGGACGGACATCCGTGGGGTCAGCTGATGCCTCTGTGTGGCAGTTGCTCTGTGCCTCCCCCCCTGGCCCCCCCACGGCGACATGCGGAATGCTCCCCAAGAGGCCCCTTTCCCAGTGACCCACCTGTGCGGAGAGTGACCTGAGGTCATGAGGTGAGTCAGCAGCTGGCCAGACCCAGGGCTCCTGAGTCCCCGTTGCAGGGCTTCCTGCCACACACCAGGCCCTCCTGGGCCTCTGTCCCTCTGTACCCCCGGTGCTGCACCCCCTGGCTCAGATGGGTCCCTTGCTGGCTCCACCTCCTGCGTGTACAGTATCCTGCCCTTCCAGCCCCCAAAGCCCGACCAATCTCCCCAAGTCTGTCCTTTAACACGTGACGGAGGAGCTGGACCCCCTGGAACCTCTGCTCACAAACGCCATTAAGGCAAACGGGAGCCCTTACGTAGGGCATGAACTACCCAGCAGCCGGCTGCCCACCACGCAGCTATGGGGCCTTCCTAGGGCTGCTTCTCATTTTGACCTTGGAGAAAAGCAGAGTTCTTTGATTTGAAGGAAAAACATGGCCCCTGAAAGTCTCCATGGCCAGAGGGCAGGGGAGCTGGAGTGTTGGTCTGGCTTCAGGGCCGCTTTACCTCCTTGATGGGCCATGCCGCCAACACTCGCCTTTACAGACTGAATCAAGAAAGTGGCGAGGAAGAGGTGGCACCCAGTGTGGGATGGCGCGGTGCCCACGGGACCCTGCTTTCTGCTTAGAGTGCTACCGTGGTGCAGCGGCTCCAGGAGAGACAGCGTGCCCGGAACCCTTAACATGTCTGTATCCTTGTTTCGGTCTCTCTACTTTTGCAGCCCTCTCCCAAGGGAACACTGCTAATAGGAGAGCGCTTCGTGCACAGAGACAGTTATTTATAATAACAAAAAGTTGGAACAACTTTAAGAGGGAAGGATGCGAGGTGGCTGCAGGAGACCAGGAAGTGGGGTTTCAGCACAAGAAAACACTTGTGCTCCAATGCTAAGTAAGGAAAACAAGCCACAGCAAAATTCAGGTTCTATATTCAGCACATTTGCAATTATGCAAAACGGGAAAAAAAATCCCCAAGATCTATGCGCAGAAAAAAAACTGGAAGAAAACACACTGAAGTGTTTACAGTGGTTATCTTTGGGAAGCAGAGCTAGGCTTGGTATTTTTAAGCCTTTTCTACTTTTCTGGATTCTCAAATTTTCTTAAATGGGTACGTATGTATTATTTTTAAAAGGGAAAAGCAGATAAACTAAAAATATGTCACTTCCTCCTAGAAATACAGCTTTTGCCAACTTGTTTTTCCTCCGAGGGAATTCCTGCTCCCTCTGAGGGGTCCTGTGGGTTCTTCAGGGGCCTGTCTATCTCACTCTGGAAGGACGCAAGGGCCACCGGCCTGGTGGTGCGGGCCCTTCTCAGGCGGGACTGGGGACCTCTGCAGGGGCTGGCTACTCACCCAGGACCAGTGTGGGCCAGCTGGAGATGCGGGCCTTCAGGCCCTGGTAAAAGATCTGGTGCAAGAACATGATGGTCTCACTGAAAGGGAAAACACAGGGTGAGCTTGGGCCTCTGGGCAGAGGGCGGGGCGCTGCCGCCTGGGGACTCAGGCCCCAAACCCCTTTCTCAAGGGGTTATGTGCAAACCCCAACAGTGGGATGGACTATATAATCTGTGGGGCCCGGTACAGAATGAATCTGCATCCAGAACTTCACTAAAGCCCCGTAATTCCACTTCTGAGTATTTGCCTGAAGAAAACGAAATCATGAATTTGCAAATATACATGCACCCCTGGGTTCGCCACATTATTTACAATAGCCAAGATACGGAAGCAGTTTTAAGTGTCCATTGATGGATGAGTGGAGAAAAGATGTGGTATGTATACATGATGGGATATTACTCAGCCATAAAAAGGAATGAAATCCTGCCCTTTGTGACAGCAGGGATAGACCTAGAGGGAATCAGGCTACGTGAAATAAGGCAGAGAGAGAAAGACAAATATATCATCCCACTTACATGTGAATCTGAAAAACAAAACAAATGGACAGTAAATATAGAGAATAAACAGGTGGTTGCCACAGGGCAGGGAGTGGGGGAAGGGGATCAGGGGGAACAACTCCCAGCTGTGTGATACAGAGGCTGTGGGGGAGTCATTACTACCATGGTATCTTTGCATGGTGGTTGGCAGTGACTGCATTTACTGTGGTGAGCGGTTCGTACTGTATATAAATGTCTAATCTCTATGCTGTACATATGAAACCAATAAAATACTATATGTTAGCTATACTTCAATAAAATATAGTAATTCATAGAAGAAAAATTTCAAGACTGACAGCAGAATGAGACCCACCCTGGCTCTTCTAAGCCTGGGGCCCCACATGCAGGCGGCCTGCAGCTGGCCCCAGAGCAGCCTGAGCCTCCCGGGGTCCTCAGTCGTGAGCTGGCACCTCCCTGAAGTCCCAGGAGAACAGCTCCTCCAGGGGTGGTGACACACTGGCTTCTGGACTACAAGTCCCACCTAATGGCCAAAGTCAGCGTCGTTCCGTGGCAAATCCCCTGCACAGCGGCCTGTCTACCTGGGGCCCCTCTGATGAATGGATCAAACATGGACCAATTCTGAGAACCTTGGGAGTCCAGTGAAAAGTGATGCAACAGACCGAAGGGTGCATGAGCGTGCTTAGAGGATGTCTGACCGAGGCGGGTAGAATAGGGGGTCAAGGGACCCCCAGGGGCTCTTCAGGAAGCCAGGAGGCACTGGAGGACCCTGGGCATGGCCACGGCAAGACTCCAGCAGCTCCCCAGGAAACTGCTCAGGATGTGCCAGGGGGAGACAACCTTCTTACAATCCAGCGTTGCACAGACTTGTAGAGTAGCCTAGTAGGGACATCGTAAGCTGGGACTGGAAAACTATACTTCAAAGGTATAAACTGTGAGAACTTCACCTGTGATCTTGCTACTCTGAAATTACCATTGTTATTCATCTAGTAAAAAAATCTCATTTTGATTCGATTTGCTTAAGAAGAATCATTGTTATTGAATTGGTTGAACATTTTTCCTATGTGCTGGCCATTTGAATTTCTTTGGGAATTGCCTAATCATGTCCATTTACTATTTTCTCTCTTATAATTTTAAATAATGATATATGCTTAATTATTAGTTATTCATTATTAACAATGAACTATATGACCACTTAATCATTAAGTAATTTTATAATTACATATAATTAAAAATATTTTTATAGATGGGCTTATTATATATTATATATAATTTAATAAAATAAAGTGATTAAATAACACTATTTTTATATTAAGCATATACTATAAAAGACATTTTTGTAGACATTTTTGCTCAGCTATTTGCCCCTTGATAGTGTGTGTGTGTGAGTTTTAAGTGTTTCTATTTTGTCTTAAGAGGTGTATAATTTTTTTTTTTTGCTTTCTGCCTCAGGCATCATACATTTCCTGGCAATCATGGATTGCAAACACACCTACATTTTATTTTGTTGTTTCATTTTTACACATAAATACTCAACTAGAGTTTATTTTGGTGTGAGATGTGAATAAGGGATACAAACCTAACCTTCCCCGTTTGATCAGCCGTTTCCCAAGCTCACTAGTTTGCAAGGCTGTCTTTTATTCTGACTAAACGAACAGACCTTCTTATGTCTGTTTCTGGACTTTCTATTTCACTTTGATGATGGACTGGTCTATTCAGGCATTATTCTTAGGGCTGTTTTCATTACTTCTAATATATTTATAAACCTTTGTAATATATTTTAATTAAAAAGGGACCGTTGCTTTCATTGTTCTTTTTTCAGAACATTATTATCCATTTGTATGTATCGATTCCTTCAGTTGAATTTTAAAATCATTTTTCTAGGCTGCATTTTGACTGGAATTGTATTATATTTACAGAATATCTTGGGTGAAAATGGCATCCTTATTACAGGAAATCTTCCTATCCAGGATGCAGCCTGCAAGTTTAGAAGGATTTTTACAATTTTAAATGGTTTCAACAAATCAAAATAAGAGTTCACGATAGGTGAACACATATGAAATTCACATTTTAGTGTCCCTAAGTAAAGACGTACTGGAACTCAGCCACACCCATTCGTTTATGGACCGCCTATGGCTGCTGAGTTCCAACAGAGACTGTATGGCCCTCAGGCTCTAAAATATTGACTACCTGGCCCTTCACACAGAAAGGCCGCTAAGCCTCAGCCTGCCGGATGGCATCCCTGAGCCCTGTGGTGTGCGGCCAGGCAGGTGCACTGCGTGGCCGTCCACGCCCACCGTGAGCTTATAGTCCAGTGATGGTCCCACACATAGAGAAGTCATCATTTAAGTGTCACAAATGTCACAAAAGGGGGCAGCACCAGGGCCCTGGGAGCACATGGCAGGCAGCACAAGCCATGGTGGCCAAGGCGGTGGGGGCCGTCGGGGACAGGTGGGAGGAGAGAGGTGAGGGGAGAGTCAGAGGCGGCTGTCAGGGGGATGGGGTTGGAAGAATGTGCCACGGAGGGAGGCGACCTGCCTGCAGGACACGGATGGGGGGGATGTTTATTTTGCCTAGTTCCCTCCCAAAACAGATGTGACTTGCCCAGGGCCGGTCCACAGCGATGTGGCAGAACCTGGCCTCTGCACTCCCTCCCTGCCTCTGTTGCATGCTGCTAGTTACCTGTCATGGGTTCAAGGGTCTGACCTTCCCTGCTCCCTGCTCCTGCAGACATGCCGAGTGACTGTGGCCTGCTGCGCCTGCCCACCCCATGAAGTCTCACCATCCCGCTCAGCCCAGGACTCCGGGTGTAAGAGCAGCATCAGGACACAGACCATCTGTCACCCGGGCAGGACGCCTCTCACTTGGGCAAGACCTGTGGCTCCCAGCGCAGGACGTGGGGCGTGGTGTCCATTACAGGGAAGTAGCCCAAGTCTGTAGGCTTATTGTCTCTGCTACACAAAGCCCACTGCAGACGTTTAGCTGAAATATCTTTCTTCCCCCACCCGAGAGGCACCCCTCAACCCCCCCCAGCTCTGCAGCAGCTTCAGTGGATCTGCTGACCTGGGGAGAGCACTTGCGCTTCACAGGGACCTCTTCTTTTGAGCTCCAGCAAATGAAGTTACCGAATTAGCATCAGGTTCCTCATGGGGCTCAGCCCGCAGCCTCACAGCAAACCCGGGGGGAAACAGCTGTGTGCAGAAGTGCCTGCTGGTGGGGGCCTGGCAGCCTCTGCCCTTGGCTTGAGAGGCAGACCTCTGTGCTGCGGCTGGCTCAGGGAAGAAGTCTGGGGGTTCAAGTCTGGGGTTCTGCCTCTGCACCACCCCTCAGTAGGGGAGAAGGCTGGGCTCACAGCCAGGGGAAAGTTCCCCAGGTGCAGTGGGGAGAGGGAGTGCATGCTGAGACCCTCCCTGTAACTAGCCACAGCGGGGAGCAGGGAGAAGGGTAAGGATGGGGCTGGTGGAGGGGATTCCACCATCATCTAGCAAGGCAGGAGGGGAAAGGAGAAGGGGCCTTAACATGGAGCAGAGCTGGGTTAAAATCGTTGCCTTCCTCTGAGCACATCCCCGGGCCTCTCTGGGGTCCAGCCTCCTGGGGCAGCTCACAACACCGGACACCACACAGGCCAACTGCTTATGGAGAGCCAGGCACAAAGCAAGCCCACAAAACCACCACTGTGATGTGAGCGTCAGACGTTTGGTCGTGCGAAGTATGGATGGGGTTGTTGGGTGAATGAAAAAGTCCCAGCTGTTCCCTACAAAGCACAGAGGTTAAAGTGAAGCTTATGCTGCATTCGTCTGACCACATAGTGGGGTGAGGACAACCACAGGCAGTCTTCTAGCGCCTTTTACCCCATCCCAGGCCCAGGCAGAGGGGTGAAGCCGGCCGCGTCAGGTCTGAATCCATGGATAAGAGCCACTGACTTTTCCTCTTTATACGGGAAGAGAGTAAAATACATTGGTTTCTGGTGTTGAGACAGCCTTGCATTCCTGAGATACATTCCATCTGGTTGTGATATATTATCCTTTTTATATGTTGCTGGATTTGATGATATTTCTTATCTTCAATAAGATATGAGAGTATTGGTCCCTCTCACATTATGCCATGTGTCTGGTGTTTGAGAAACGCTGGCCTCCTGGGATGAGGTGGGAGGTGCTCCCTCCACATTAGACGTGAATTCGGCTCCCCGCAGGGTGCATCGCTCTGGGGTTCGACCCTCATGATAACGTCTAACTCTCGCCCAGCACTTGGGATGGGCGCTGTGTGAGAGACTCTCACGAACTCTCTGGTTTGACTTGCTAACACCTGTGAGAAGCAGGTCCCACTCGTGGGTCAGAGTGGAGGCCTTCAGGACTGACCAGGTTGCCAGGGCCAACAGCTGCAGTGACGGACAGTGGCACCGGGGCCCCTCGGGGAAGGGGACCCAGGCTGTGCAGTGGCCTGGTGGGGCACTGCACAGGAGAAGGCCTTTTATTCTTTTATTCTCAGTTAAAGACTCCTGATCTGATCCACGCAGTTGTTAAAATATAAGAATAAAAACCCATATGATTTTTTCCAAGCAACTTCTGAATAAATGCTGTGAGCGGGTGTGAGTCCTTCAACCAAAGGTTCCAGGCACAAGGAACCAGGAAAAGATCAAAGAAGCTGAGAAAAACTATGGAAAGCTTAAACCCAAAGAATATGCGATCTCTTAGTGATTATGGTAAATGGTCACTGGAGTCTGCATCCATGGACCCAGATGCAAGAAAACCTCCGACACAGAATTACAGCCATGCTTGCTGGCCAGGGTTTCCACAGGGATGGTGGCCAAGGCCCCAGGGCAGGCAGCAGCCGGCAGCTATGGGGTGGGCCCAGCACCCGATGCTCAGGTCTGACAGCGCCCAGCTGAGCGGCCCAGCTGAGCGGCCCTGGGTTTATCAGGCGGGAACAAGTCCTTCCTGATTTTCAGCCATATCCCAGGCCTCTGAGTCTAGAAGACTAGGTGCAGTTCCTGGGGTAAATGTTACCTGACTTCACAAAAAGATAATACCCATTTTCTTTGTTTTAGTAAGCAAACAAAAGCATTTATTCAATGTTTAGAAACTGTTTAACATGTAGCTAAAAAGCAACCTTGTAAGGCCCAGTGATTTGGCTTCTAGACGTTCTTCTAAGGCCAAAAGCTGTTCCCCCTGCTTGCGCCCCCAACTCTGATGCCTCATCCACACCACATGCCAGCCCTGTCCTCACCTGGTGGCCTCCGCCGTCCTAGCCCCATCCCTGGCCTGGGCCGCAGACCCACGTCTGCCCCCCGCCGCCCTCTTACTTCCTCCCGGGTGTCGGTGCCTCAGGCCCCTTTACTCGCCACACCAGGGTGCAGGGAGGCGGCGCTGGGTCTGAAGGCCTATGCAGAGGCTCTGGAGGGCAGGAGAACCAGAGAGGGGACAGGATGACGAGTATGTTGACAGGAATGCAGATGAATGCACATCCAGGGGCCCCGACCGCCTGCCCCGATTCCTCGGGGACAGCTGTGTGCACACGGCGTCTGCTTGTCTGTGCGTTATCACTCATCTAGTTTACCCGGTTTTACTGCCCATCGAGACATCCATTTATTTCAACCACTTCCTAAGAAAATACTCTTAGAAAGAGGTTGACAGCAGAAGAGCAGGCCCAGCGCGGCCTTCTGAGGGACCCCCGACCCCACAAGAGCGCCAGAGTCACCACGTGGGAAAAGCTACTGCTTTATAGGGTCCCTGAGGGTGCGCACACAGCAGGGCTCTCAGGAGCCTGATCTGATGTGAGCCTGGCCTCAGGTCCTCCATGACGGCATCAGGGTAGAGGAGGGGACGCGTTAGCTTTCTGTGGCTCCATTTATAACTCAAACATTTAAACCAGGGTTTCTCAACTTGGGCACGACTGCCCTCCAAGCTGCGCAAGTCTTTGCTGGGGGGCGTCCTGCGCATGTAGGACGTCTAGCGGCGTCCCCATCCTCTGCCCCCTAATGCTAGTAGCAGCCCCCAACCCCAGCCACATCGTGACAAGCAAGAATGTCCCCTGGGAGACAAACTGCGCCCTGAGAACCGCTGCTTCAGAAGAAAACCGCCGGGGCCTCCACTTACACTGGCGCCCACAGCTGGGGTGCCCCTGGGCATCCCCGTTGCCCCGGACCCGCACCCTCACCTGCACGCGGCGGTGACAAGAGGGCCCGCAGTGAAGGGCGCCAGCCTGCTCGCCGAGGCCCCGCTCACCTGTTCAGGAAGATGCTGCTGACGTCGTCGTGCGTGATGGGTGGCTTCTTGGAGCTGGCGGCCATGCGCAGCGGGCGCAGGAAGTTGTTGACGAGGAGGTGCAGCTGCTGCACGTACTCGGCCTCCGCCTCCAGCATGCTGAACACCACCTGGTTGCGCCTGCGCATGCTGTCGGCGTGCGGGGAGCGCACGTAGTCCTGGATGATGCTCTTCCACTTGCGCCGGCACAGCCAGCCCCGCAGGAAGCTCTGCACCTGCGCGAACCGCGGGGCTCTTGGAGGCGCTGAGCCCGTTTTCCGCTGCGCGGGGCGCTGACGAAGGAGACTCCGGGGCGCACGCGGGCTGTGGGCGTGGCATCCGCACCTCCCCAGAGCTTTGCGGGGGCTGCAGGTGCCCGGGCCCACTCAGACCGCTGCCTTTAAACAGGGCCCCCATTCGCTCTTGGGGGACCAGAAGCGTGGCCCTCGGCCCTAGCGGGACGGGCCCGGGGACACTGGGCTGCCAGGCTGTGCTCATGCGGCCGAGAGCCCAGGGCTAAAGCCCGTGGGTACAGATGGCAGCTGTACTGCTGAACGGGGCGTGGCAAGCCGGTCACGTCCTGCCTGGATCTCACACTGGGGGCACCAGCGCCTGCTAGCAGCCTCTCCGGCCTTGGGGGAAGTGAGCCCTGACCCAGGTCGGGCCCCTTGCTGCGGCTTCGCTGTGGCGAGAACCTGGGAAAAGGCCTGATCCACGTACACACGCAGAGAACTGTTTCCGGACGCACCTGTGCCAGTCCAGGGGCCGTCTTCTCCCTGCCAGCCCTGCAGCTGGGCTGTATGCGAATGCAGGGTCTGCACAGGGAGGGCCCAGGCACTCGGAGCAAGGTGGTGGGGACTGGGGGCCTAGGGCTGTTGGCGGAGGGACCCACCAGAGGGGCTCGCCCCTCAGACTCGTGGGCTGAGCAGGGCATTGGCCAGACAGCTGGGGTAGCCGACCTGCTGCTGAGGATGTGTGTGCTGGAGAGCAGAGGCCGGACCCCAGCCCCGGCAGCAATTTCTGAAGACAGGGGGCTTTTCTCCACGAGTGAGGGGCTGACACTGAGGGCCCAGGGGGCTGCCGGAGGGACAATGGGTTTTAGCTGGTACTTAACAGAATCTTCCGACTAGAATGGCTTCTCAAAACGGGACAGGAGGCCTGAGGGCCCAGCAGAGAAGGCAGGTCAGGGCATCGCTGCTTGGGCGGGCCCCAGTTCGGACCTGGGTGGCACGTCCCAGCACCTGAGCAGGCTGGCAGGCCCAGCAGATGCGTGGAGCTGGCTGGGTGGGGCTGAGCAAGGCAGCACCCTGTCCAGGGAAGTTGCTGCCATGTGTGGGCGGCTGGCCTAGGGCTGCCGGGACCTGCTTTTCTGGGGGGTGGTGTGTCCCAGTGACCCAGGATGTGGGCTCTGGAACTCGATGGCCAGGCTTCCAATGCTGCAAATACTTAGCTGTGTGACCGGGCAAGTCACTGCTTCTCCTAGCCTCAGCTTCCGTTTGTGTGAAATGCAGGTAATAATAACACTTCAGAGGGTTTTTAGTTAGGAACCAGTTAATGTGCACAAAGTTCCCAGAATAGTGTCTGGCACATAGAAAGTGCTTATTGAATGTTAGCTATTTCTATTTTTGAGAAACCAGAAATCCAGATTTTCATGTGAAATGTTTAGCTTTTAAAGTACTGCCAACAAGTTAAGAAGAAAAACTCCACGTTGGGGGCTAAAGCCCCCAGGGAGGCCGAATTTGGCCCAGGAGATGGCAGATTGCAGTTTCTCGTCCGGATGGCCCTGGAAACCCTTTGCCCTCCCCACCAGCAGGATTCTCCTGTTTTCCTCTGGGCGAGTCAGGATGCCCTGTTTCAAGGCTGGCAAGCTGCAAACGCAAGCCATGCCCCTTCCTGCACGGCCCTGACTCCTGAGAGGTCTGCCCTTTCTGGACTCAATACTGTTAAAGTAGCATGACTGGTTATGGGGTCTTACATAGGTGGGCACCATGCTGAGGTCTGTGGGGGACCGTCGGGGTGGCTGTGAGAGGGGGTGTGCCCTGACAGTGGGAGGGTGGGGGGGCTAGGGAGGCACTGGAGGGTGGCCTGGGCGCTTCCTGAAGCCCAGTGACGGGAGGAAGGCCCTCAGAGGAGGGTCTCGAGGGCTGGGTTCCCATCCTGTCTGACCTTTCCCCTCCTCTTGGAGCCTGTTTTCTTATCCATAAAACGGGCTGACCTACCCTACCTCTCAGGGACAAGCAGAAGACGTAGCTTGACGGGCTGTGTGGAAGGGGGCTGTCGGTTCTCTCTGGAGCTGAGGAGGGGCACATGCCCTCGGGGGACAGTGGGACAGCAGGTGGACAATGCCGCCTGGGCTGTGCCAGGAGGCTCCCTTGAGAGGGTGGAGGGTTGTCAGCTCAGAGGGATGGTACTGACCTTCTTAATTTTCTTGATGTCACTGTCTTCGTCGTTGGGGGCGAGGGTCTGGGTGGACTGGGTGTGCTCATTGTCCCTGAGCAGGGACGCGATCTGCAACAGAGCACAGGTCAGCGCGGGGGCATGGCCGGCACAGCTCCGCCCCGGCTGCCCGTGGGTGCAGGAATGAGTCGCTGCCCTGCACTGCGCCCCTCGGTCTGTGGGAAGTCCTTGAGCCCTGGGAGCCCATCCAGCCGGGGGCTGGGCAGTGGGGCTCTGACTCTGGGTGACCTGGGGGGGGGTCCTTCTGCTCGCTGGGCTGAGGGCACCCTGACTGTAATCCTGAACTTTGGCTGAAATCTGTGATTCTCCCTTAGCCCCTCAGGTCTGGGTTTCTGTTGTGAATACAGTGACATGAGTTTTACCATTTAACAGTGCAGGTGGGCGGCCAGAGGCATAAGCACATTCACACGGTGGTGCGGCCTTCACCAACATCCACCTCTGGGACTTTCTCATCATCCCAAACCGAAACTCCATCCCCACTGAACACTAACTCCCACCCCCCACTCCCCACCCTGGTGCCCACTGGCCTGCGTCCTGGCTGTGGACGTGACTCCCCCAGGGACCGCCCCTAAGGAACCACATAGGAGCTGCTTTTCTGTGTCTGGCTGACTGCACATCGTGTTAGAACCCCTTTCCTTTTAAGGCTGAGCAGCGCTCCAGGTGTTTGCAGCCCACTCATCCACTGACAGACACTTGGGAACCCCTTTGTCTTTTCAAACAAAAGCATATGGACCCCCAGCATGTAATCAGACAAGCAGGTGGTGGGGTCAAGCCCTGCTGGCTGGGATGCCCTGAAGCTTCCCTGAGCCAGAGCCCTCTTTGGAACACAACATGGAAACTGCTGGCCTAGAGATATGGGACAGCCTTGGAACAAACATTTGAGCTGCCCCAAACATCTCCATTTGCCCGATTTGGGGGCCAGAGAGGTCCGCACAGCTGCAAGGACAGGGGGTGGTGCCTGGAAGAAGGGGTGCTGTAAGCAGCCCTGTTCGGGGACCTCCAGGTTGCATCCTCTTAGGGGACATCCCCACCCCCTGCCACTCTTGTGCCTTCGCCAGGGCTGGTGTGGCGTCACCTCTCTGCTCCTCCCTGCCAGCTGTAAGCTCTTTGGGGAAAAGACTGCAGCTGCCTCGTGCATGGATGGGCTCCTGGCACCCAGAGCAGGGCTGGCTCTCACCGCACACCTGCTGGCTGAGTTGCGAAGAAGCAGAGCAACAGCGGCCACGGGAAACCACCATGTGGCTGAGCCCCACGTGTCTGAAGACAGCCGCTCAGGGACATCTACAACACGGCCACAAAGCCGGGCTCCCTCTCAGAGCTGGTGGCTCTGTCCCCTCAAGGCCGCTTGCTGAATGCAGGATGAATGGGTTCTCACAATGGAGTGAACATAGCGCTTTAAGAGCAAAATGGAACAGTCCCCACTCTCCACTCCTGGGCTGCTAAAATTACCCAGTCTTTGCTTGAAGAGTGGCTGAAAATATCTCAGTGAGAAATACTCAGTGCCCACACGGGCTTCTCTTTCTTCCCCCTTCCTGATTCTCTGAGAACACTTGCACATTGAAACAAAGGCTGGTTCTCTGATCTGTACTGTAAAGGGCTGAGGGACACACACAAACACGCCCGTGCACACATGCCGGGTGCCCAGCCAACACTCCCGCCTCTGGTCTGATACTATCACCGCCATGCAGTCTGCTTTCTTTGCTCATTTTGGGGTGAGCACATGGTATCCCTTGTCTCTTTAGGATGGTGGGGTGTGTGTGTGTGCGTGTGTGTGTGTGGTCTGTATTTAAAATGGACGACTCTCAGAGAGAGGCATTCCAGCATTCCAGGACATCTGCTCAGCAGGGACCAGGGCAATAAACAGCCACAACTAGGCCAGGTACTGTGCCACACATGTTGGAGTCTGTATCTAAGGCCCAGGTTGGTGGGCAAAGCTCTGGAGACCCTGCCAAAGACTTGGGCCATGGCTGTCCCTGTCAGGAGCCGAGGTCCAGATGGGTCCCAGCGGGCTTGCCCAGGCAGCCTCTTCCAAGCCCTGGCAGGCCCCTACTGGCGATGGCTTTGCTTGGAACCCTGATTTGCTTTGCTGATGTCTGGGCCTGCCCTTGACCCTTGACCCAGTCAGTGATGGCTGTGGGGAGATGGGGCTTTGGCCCGAACCCCAAGTTGCTGCCTGGAGTCCAGCCCTGACTGCCCAACCTGTCTCAGTGCCTGGTGGCCCTGTCCGCTGGCACACTGCAGTCTGGTGTTCTGGTCCACCAGAGGCAAACCCTTGTCTGCCCCACTTCCCTCTGGAGACAGCATCTTTGGTCCTGAATGTGTTTAGTCACTGCAGCAAGTGATGGTGGGATTAATCCAGGTTTTTTTCTTTCTCTTTGCAACTAAGACATGCTGAAGATCTGTTTCTTGCTTTTCCAGCAGCGGCCACATGACTCAGTCTGTCTCCTTCCTTCCCGATTCCCTAGGGCCTTTTCCAGGCCCAGCAGGTGCCCACCTCTATCCTCCTTGTCCAACCCTGTCAGCATGTCCTGATGGGTCTCTGCGTTGGGCACCATGTGGGCACTGGTGGACACAGCTGGAGTGGCTAAGTCAGGTCCTTCCTTGAGAGCTGCCACCCCAAGCAGGGAGTCAGACACCCACTGGAGTAACTGAGACTCCAACATAGCGAGGCCAGAACGCAAGTGTGCCCTCACTACAGTGGCCCGTCTCACCATGGAACCAGCAAGGGGTTCTGAAGGACCAGCAGGAGCCCATCGGGTGGGCGAAGGGATGCTGGGAATTCAAGCAGCGGGGATGGTGTAAACAAAGGCACAGGGTACAGCAGGGCATTTGTCAGGGCAGGGGTGGGAGTGGGGGGGATGGAAGCAGGACCGGAGGCCGGGGGGTGGGTCTTGGTGAGGGAGGGGGTCAAGGCCACCTCTCGTACGTCCCCAGAGCAGTGTCCTCGTTGGCCTATTTTATATAGTGAGCTGAGCTTTCATGTCAAAGTTTGTTTGCAGATTGGATTCCACAGCTACATTTTTATTTTAAACCCTGAAGTAAAGGTTTCTGCAGTTCCCTCCAAAGTCAGCCTTCCAGGATTCTGAGGGCGTCGAAGGCAATAAAAACAACGTGACTCCTCTAACGCCTGTCCTGCCCTTCAGGGCCCGCCCTAGCTCTCAGATTTACTTCCTATCATAAATGGGAGAAAAAATCACCATTAAAACAGTGCAATGGTGGAGACCATGCCTCTGGCCGGGGGTGTTCCTCCAGGGCAGGTGCTCTCGCTTGCCCCACGGTCTGTGGAGCTTTGTGGCCATGAAAGATGAGGGCTGGCAGGGTTCAGATGGTAGAAGAGATGAAGACACGGAATGGTTTTGCTTCGTCAAGTTTTGTGCAGACTCTGTTTGGGTGTGACCTCCAGGGAGAGGTGCCAGGGGTGGGGCCAGGCCTGGCTTCCTGACCAGTGACCTGCCCAGAGCCTCATGCTTGGAAGGGCCCAAGGCTTGGTCTGAGGCTCTGCTGTCCTGCCCTGATGGTCTCAAGGGCCCTGCGTTGCCATTTTGCACTGGGCCCTGCAAATATTGTAGCTGGTCTTGAAAAAGGTGCAGACGACATTGGTAACTGTCTAATGACCAGCTCTCTGGAAGAGACTGGCTATAAACTTGCAAATTTCCATGGGGTAAGACATTCCTACCTTGGCCCATTTTAAGATGCTTAAAATCGAGTAACTAGCTTAAGAAATTTGTGAAATGGTAACGACTGGTCCTCGTGAGCTGGTGTGAGCCGGCCCAGCATCACCACCTGCGGGAGGTTGCACCGGTGGGCTGTGAGAAACCCCCGCAGCAGGAAGAGCTGGATGGCGTGGGACCAGGGACATGTCCTATTCACTCTCAAGCTGCTCCTGTTTCAATAACCGAAGCCCCTTCTGCTGTGTCCAAACCCTGTGGAGTCTGTTGCACGAGCCAGTGTCCAGGTCTGTGGTTTTGGCCCAACAGCCATTGCAGCTTGTGGACGCCCTGGGTCTCGCCCAGGACGTGGGAGGCCAGTTTCCCAGCTGGAAGGCAGTGGCATGGTCACGCAGCTGCAGCATGGTCCAGTGGCCACGGGCGGTGTGGTCGCGTGGCCATGGCAGCAGGCGCCCCTCTCCTGTGAGGGCACCCTGTGCCGACTCCCACAGGGATGCTGCGGTGCAAAGCCCAGGCTGACGCCACCATGCGAGTCAGAAAGCAGCCTCGGGCGTTTTAGGCCGCAAAGACTGGGGGTCGTTTGTTGTGGCAGCTCGTCCTGATGGGGCCTGGGGACCACCCAACGGCACAGCGCGGGAAAGGCTGAGTGAGAGCAGCTGCCGGGACTGCCGCTATGTCTGGAGACCACACGCGGCCACGGAGGAGGGTCCTGGGGTCCCCGGGGTGGGAGGCGCGGGAGGGAAGGCAGCCTCTGGGCTCCGGCTGAGTGGACAGGGAGGAGGAAGCTGCAGGGCGGGCGCAGGCCAGGGATCTGGAGCCAGGAGGTGGGGTTTGGGGTTGGGCGACCCTGGGTAAGCCCCTTCCTCTTCTTGGAACTTGGTGTCCTCATATCCTCCCAGACTTGACCTTCCGAGACCTGCCCGGCACTGGGGTCACTGGCCACCCACTCAGTTCCTTGGTGCCTCCTGCCTCCCTGACGCCTGCCTCCTGGGAATCGTGCCGTCTCCACCTTTTTGGAGCCCGTGTAGAGCAACAGGCACTTCTCTGGAGAGTGTGGACGTGAGACCCCAGCTGGAGGGCTGGACCTTCTGCCTGTTCAGTCCTTTACGAATCTTTTCCCTGGAGGGTAATGCTCTCAGTTGGAGGCACTGCTCCAAGTTCCACTAAAGGGGTCTCCGCTGCCACAGCCACACAACGTGCATGCGTACACACACACACACGTGCAGATGCACACACACATGCACACACAAGCAGATGTGCACACGAACACATAGGCATGCGTGCAAGCACATACGCACAGAAGCACACGCGTGAACATGCACATACGTGCGCACACAAGCACATGCGTGCACACATGTGAATGCAAGCGCGCACACGCATAATGTACACACATGCTCATTCACAACTGACCTGCCTTCTGCTCCCCAGCACCAGAAGGGGCTCCACCGTTTGCACACACCCCTTCTCTGGCTAAAAACCTCTGAAGCCCTTTAAGGCCTGGAACCCACACCCTCTTTGACCGTAAAATGATTCAGTTCCTGCTTGAGGTCACAGTGCAGCCATTCCAGGACAGACACTCCATATCTGGTGCCTACCACAGGCCTGACATCCATCCACTCATGGAGCCCGTGCGGGCACCTACTATGTGCCAGACATGAGGGAGAGTGTGACAAAAGACAGCCTGACCCTTGAGCAGTTCCCACCAGGTGGGGTGGCCAAGACAAGCATGGAGTCAGCCCCAATGTGGCACGCTGTGCGGGAGGCCAGGGCATGGGGCACATACCCTGGAGTCCTGGGGAGGTGTCTGCTTGTAGGATCTTACCAGTCATGGAAGGGTGGGTGACAAGGGCTTTCCAAACAGGAGCACCAGCATGTGCAAAGGCCCAGGGGCGCAGAGGCCACAACTCTGGAGCTCTGGCTGGGTCCCGAGACTGGGGAAACTTGACCGGGGGCACTTAGTGAATACCACCCAGGTGCAGGACACTCCAGTCATGAAGCTGATAGCCTGGCAGTGGGGCCAGACCTCCATCCCTTAGGGAGCTCAGTGGGGATTCAAGGATGTGTCAGGCTAGAATGGACTCCAGGGGTCTTCTCCAGAGTGGGACTGACTCCAGACTGGGCAGGTGGTTACAGACAGGACAGGCCCCAGCCTGGCTGGTAACAGGGAATGCTCAGTGCACATGGCCAGCAGCATTGTGACTGGGAACTTGTCCGTAAATACCTCTCCCAGTTCTCATAACCTTGCCAGGTGAGCATTAAGGAGCCCATTTTACAGATGAAGAACCTGAGGCCCAGAGGTTTGGGTGGGGGCTTGCTCCAGGTCGCAGTTAAGTGGCAGAGGTGGGATCTGACCCCAGACCTGACTCCAGGCCCTCCCCACCCCGTTCACACCACTGACTTGAAGTTTGGAGGTGGGAGCTGGACCCCGGCCTGTTATGTGTTCCTGGTCCCGCGGCAGCCCCAGCTGGTGCGGGGTTTGGGGCCCAGACCCTGCCAGCCTCCTCCGCACCCTGGCCACCAGTCACCTCTGCCTTCAGCCTCTCGATCTCGATCTCCCCATCCTCAATCTGCTGCCTCAGCTGCCTGGCCTCTGTCTTCTCCGCCTCAACGACCTGCAGGAGGTGGAGGTGCTTCTGCATCAGGGCTTCGTGCTCCGTGGCCAGGGCCCTATAGCTGTGGACACAGACACGCGGCTCAGACCTGCCCTTTGGCCTCTGGAGACCCAGCTGGGGGGGGCTCACCTGGGAGACAGCCCCATCCGAGGCCCGGTGCCTGGAGCCTTGCGGGCTGCAGGTGACCGCTCTGGCCTCTGACGTCTGTCCCCTGCCTGGGCCTGCTCCCTCCCTGCCTCCGTCCCCAGGCCCTCACACAGGCAGATGGCCTGAACCACGCCTCCTTCCCCTTCCCTGGACTGTCTCCTGTGCCCAGGCTGCTCCAGGCCACAGCCTTCCTGGTCCCACCCCAGGCTGTGTGGGGGTCCCACAGTTCCCTGCTGCTACTCGCATAGCATTGGGCCAGACGGACTGGGAGTGTCCAGTCACTTCTGTCCCTCCGGGAGACCCCTGCCTTCCCTGTGGGCAGGGACTAGGCTGGTGTGGCTCGGCCCTGCACTCCCGGACATAAGACAGCATTAGAAGGTGCTCGGCGAACATCTGTTGCACGAATGGATGAGCATGTGGGTGGATGTGCCCGGCCCCTGGGGATACACAGAGGAGAAGGCACGTGCATTCACTGTCTGGGGGACATCTGAGAGCCTGCACAGTAAACTGGGTGCCAGAATGTGCACCACAGGGTGTCAGCGCGGGAGCATTCAGGCGGGGGGCTCAGCAATAGGGGCCTGTGATCAGGGAAGACTTCCTGGAGGAGGAGTCTGGACCCCAGGCCTTCTTACTGTAAACCCAGTGCCATCCAGGGGCAGCCTCGGGTAGAAGGTCTGTCTGGGTTGGGGGTAACTGGCTATGGGTTTGGATGTTACGTGGGGCCAGATCACACAGTCCCACAGAGGATGGGCAGAGGGTGGAGGAAGGGACCCAACATTTGTGTGAATTAACATGTCTTAGATGTGCAGACCACCACCACCACTGGGGTGAGGGTGGGAAGGCGGGATGCGGGAGACAGCCTGGCTGGGGGGTGGACGGCCTGCCCGAGACCACAGGCCTCTGAAGGTGGAACTGCCCTCTGCGTCCCAGGCCTGGTCTCTTCCGGGCACCCCAAAGCACCAGGGGGCCACTTGGGGTGTTAGAGCTGGGGGGGACCCTCTACCCAGGGGTCCAGTCTCACAGGGCACAGGGGCTCCGAATGGAAGCCCCTGGGGAGGTGCCCATGGTGGGGGGTTTGAGAGGCAGGCCCAGATTGGGAGGGAGGGTTTAGAGGCTCTGGGCGCATCTGTAGCAAGGTCAGGGGGCCCAGGCCCTCTGTCCTCCCCCGTCCTGGGCCCCCATCGCCCCCTCCTGTACTGCTTTTGCCCAGGACGCTCTCAGAGGCCCAGGACCCCCTTCTTGTCCCCTCCCCTAACTCTCCTCAGCAGAGAGAGGGCCCCTGCCCACCCTCCACTCTCGGTGGGGCCCCTGCCCACCCCTGCCCGCCACACCCCAGTGCCCCGCTTCAGACCCTGCATGGCCACCCCTCCCACCTCGCGTGTCGGGTCTCCAGAGGGCCTGTGCTCTGGGCCCATCTGCCTGGGCTCAGCCCCAGCCCCACGCCCCTTGCTGAGGGACCCAAATAGATCGCCTCTCTGAGCCTCAGTTTGTTCATCCACAGAACGGGGACAAGGGCAGCCCCTCACAGGGTTGTGAAGAGGACTGAATGGGTGGACACACTATACCCCACTCTGTGCCTGTTGCTATAACAACCACCCCAGCAGAGGGCAAAGCCTCCCAGGTCTCACCAGACACCTGCTTAGAATCTCTGATCCGGATCCCACCCCCTCCTCTAAACAGCAATGCCCTGGTCCTCAGCCTACAGAAGCCACAGTCGCCCCCATTTAGGGCGAAACCAAGTCCCCAGCTCCCGCCCATCTTTCAGCAGAGAGGCCTGCTGAGGGAGGCCTGCAGCCTGTGTCCCGAAGGTGTCATTCCCTCACAGCGCTAGCAGCCCAGTGTTTCCCCAGCATCCACAGGGACTGGGTCCCCCTCCCACAAACCAGCTCCCACTTGCTGAATCAGGGGTCACTTTTCAGGCCAGCATCTTCTGACACCACCTTCCAGGGACACTGCCTGGGGCTCGTCAGCGGGGTGTCTGGTTAGGGATGCTGACCTTCCTCACAGACCCAACAGCTGTGTCACACAAGCTCTCTATGCCCCACAACCCTCACGGCAAAATGGAACGATACAGCTTCCCTACAAATCCCCAGGTGTGAGGTGGGCCCCCAGAGGGTCTTGGGAGGGGCTCAGCTTGGCAGTATCAAAGGGCCACACCAGGTGGGTGGGCAGGGCTGGTGGCCTCCAAGCAGGGGGACCTCTGGGCAGAGGAGGCAGTGTGCCTGGGGAAAGCCCTGGCCTGGAAATAAAAGCAAAGTCTTGCTCCGCAGCCCCTCTATTGCAAGTAACAGGCTGTAAGAGTTCTCAGGTTTGCAGTACTGCTGCATAAAGCAAGCATTCTGTGCTCCCTCGTTAACTGATTATTAGGCTTTAAGGTTCTCCATCTCCCCAAGAGGCTCAGCTTCTCACTTGCAAAGGGAATCCAGCGGAGAGCATGAAGGAATCTGCTTTCACACCAGTGCCCCTCCTTCCCCCCAACTGCCTCCCCATGGAAAGACCCACCAGCACCTTCTGTGTGTGTCCACCGTCTTCACAGACCTGCAGGCCAGGCCGCTGAGCTGGAGGGACCCATGAATTGTGAAAGGCCAGGTATGGGGAAGTCGGGATTCCTATGGCCAGGATCCTCACTGAACTTAAACCACCTGATGATGTA